>OY723390.1:44788435-45023435 GCA_963210295.1 Ophion ellenae
TCGCGGGTTACGTTCATGAAAGGCTAATGAAGACGTGTCGTTCATCCGCGTCTTCCCGGAATCCCTTCGTGACCGCCACCACGCCGACGATCGCTAACTCGGAGCTTAACGACGTACCAAGAGAGAGAGGAGGATCTCCGCGTATATATATATATGTGTGTGTGTGTATATAAATGGATGTGGGGGGGAGGTCTGGTACACTTTGGTCTCTGTACTATAACGACTAGTCCTTTTGGCAGGCTTAATTGCCGATTATCTCGACCTGTTTCGATATCGATCGTCCTCGGACGGAGAAGGAGACTTCGAAATGTCTATACGCACTATATGTGTGTATGTATTATATATATATATATATATTATATATATATATAAGGCAAAGTCCTGACTGACTGACTGACTCATCATCGGCCAGCCTAAACCGCTAAATGTAGAAACATGAAATTTAGAGGGCATGTCGATTTTATCATGTAGGCACTATTTAAGAAGGGATTTTTCGAAATTCAACCTTCAAGGGGAGAAAAGGGGGGGGGGCAAAGTTTGTATGGAAATTCAAAAAATCTGGTCGGATTTACTTGACATTTGCTATTTGTGCTTTTTGACACAATTAATGAAACACATACTTCAACGTTTTTTAGAAATTCAACCCCTAAGGGGACAAAGATGGTGGCAACGTTTGTATGGAAAATAAAAAAAATCTGGTCAAGAGATTTACTTTGAACTTAGTATTAATGCTCTTCAACACAATTAAGGGGTTAGGGTGTAAAATCATGTGCAAATTTAAGGATTTTTCGAATGAAAAAGTGATTCACTCATAAAATTAATTACACATCTATTTAGTATGAATGTCAAGCTGTAAGAATTTTTTTTTCGATGTACAAAATGGCCGACTACTCGAAACTTCTCGAAACAGCTTTTTTTCCAATTGGCGTGACAAATTACTTCAACAATTTTCACTCGATTTACTTTAAATTTGAAAGTTATGTTCCTAATTGCATTTCGCAGAGAAGTACGTACGGAATTTCTGATTAATCGAAAACTTTTCATTTTATGAGCATTTTATGAGCAGTTATAACAAAATTTTTCACTGAAAATTCATTTCTTAAGTTCAAATACCCACAACTTTTGAATAAGACAATATTTTTCATATTCCGTACGCACTTCTCTAGGTATTCTAATGTAGATTGACGAGAATTTTTGTCTTTTGTTTTTGGTCAAAAAATGTGGATGCTAAATGTCAAGCCGCGGAGCGCCTTAAAAAAAACATACCCAAAGAAAATATTAGTAGTCGGCCATTTTGTACATCGAAAAAAAACATATATATTTACTAACAGCTTGATATTCATACTAAATAGATGTGTAATTAATTTTATGAGTGAATCACTTTTTCATACGAAAAAAATGGTTAAATTCGCACATGATTTTATACCCGTTACTGTGGCCTAAAACCCCTTAATGAAATACGTATTTTAGTGTTTTTCGAATTTCAGGTCCTAAACGAAAGGGGGTGGCAAAGGTTGTATAAAAAAATAAAATAATCGCGTAAAATTTACTTGAAACTTTGTATGACTGCTCCTCAACACAATTAATAACGTTTCAGCGTTTTTGGAAATTCAATCCTCAAGGCGAAAGGGGGTAGCAAAGTTTGTATGGTAAAAGAAATATCTGGTCAGATTGACTCGAAACTTCGTATTAATGCTCGTCCACACAATTCCACGTGTTCCTTTATTAAGCTAATCGTTGATTTTTAGTACAGAAAGTCCCTTGAAATGACCTTCGGATAAATATGCTCACAATTGGCCAAAGGTGACCTCCGATACTTTTGGGTTTGCATAACGTTAGGTATGGACGAAAGAGGTTGCTACGTAAGGACGATCCTCAAGTTCGATCGTCCTCAAAATCACCTCTTCCCTCACGTACAAGCGTATACATCCGTAACAGGTGTGTACACGAAAAGAGCTTCGCGAAGCTCTTATTTGAGATTTGCTTCCGTTCCATTATTTACTCAACGTCGAGAGGAGGCCACCCTTCGTATAAAACATGGCGTTTCTTGATACGCGTGCAACGGCAGAGCCACGAAGGCATGAAATTGAGACACGCGAAAGCGAGCAGAAAGCTCCCTATCCCTAGCCTCCCTATCCGTGTTGCAGGTAGTGGTACGCGCGGTATAGGTATAAGCGTAATCAGAGAGAAGCTTTTTATTCCCTGTCAAGTTGACACGTTTTATCCCACTTTTCCTTCTTATATATATATATATATATATATATATATATATATATATATATATATGTGTGTTTGCACACCTCGCTTTCTTTTCTGTGTGCCTTCTGAAGATTTCCATTAACGTGCATTATTGATAACAACATTCACATACAGAATTTATATTTGAAATTGCCTCGACGGCATGAGTTTGACATTAAAAAAAAAATTGTCGCATTTTTTATAGCTTAGGGTTGTACCTTTCATTTGCAACAAAGATCGTGTAGAAATTGAAAAAATTAATCCAGATTCGACGATTATTGCGAATGGTCAGACCACCCAGTGCGTTGCCGCGGAAAGCCCTGCTGCGATTTACCTTTTTTTGCATTGTTATCGAGACTATGTTTTACGAGATGGTGTAGATCGTATCTCAAATTACATTCATCCGATTCGATTCCAATTCGGAGCGAGTCTAGTTCATAACATTTTCTATCGTATGACAGGGCGATTTTTTTATGTGTTTATCCATTTCTTAATGACAAATTATCAAGTTGTCCTTTTTGGTCGAAAATCGAACTTTTTTTCTACAGCTTGCCATTATCGTAATTTTCGACATTTCAAAAACGTGTCCCGTCATACTCAAGTTTTATTATTATACGAGAAGTACATTTTTCTATTTTCCATTTCAAACTACCCGCGTCGCCAGAACCACCTACACCGATTGGCCATGCAGCAACGGCGGCCCTTTCTTTAAATAATAATAACGTCATGGCTTATCAATATTTTTCCATGAAAAAAAAACTCAAACTTGGCAAAATTATGTATCATCTGTGTGTAAAATTCCGACCTCATCATCCCAACGCTCTCTCTCGAAAAAATATTGAAAATCGACCTGTTTTTCGAGCTTCGAGATTACGCAGGTTCGTTAAAAAAATTGTCCGAAAACAAGCGAATAAAATAATTTGCAAATGTATACGTCTTGATTGCGAAAAGTTATTTTCATATAGTGCGCTAACACTTGATATATGTGTGTGTGTGTGTGTGTGGGTGTGGGTGTGTATTAGGGTTGTACAATTTTGAGCTCTATTTTTTCCCCTCTTTCTCAGCATCCAATTATCTTCATTAAAGAAATAAAAAATGTCGCGAAAAAAATTTTCATTAAAAAATCGATTTTCTTTTTCGTCCACTTTTTACCCACGAATTTTACGCTTTATAATTTAAATAATAACCTCGGGAAAGCTCTAGCCAGCTAATGAATATTTAATGGTCGCTCAAAAGCTTCGAAATTTCCAATTTTCGCAATTTTTTTACTCTTCTCACTCATAAATTTGACGCGTTGGAAAATGTTCAAAACAATTAAACCTTCTTTCTTTAGAATCGGATTTTTCAAATTTACCTCACACTTCTAACCCAATAAAACGGCATATAGTTTTGTTTACGGACAAGAGCTGTAAAGAATTATTTTATGAGAACAATGATTATAATTCTTGGTTTGGAAGTGTGAGGTAAATTTTAAAAATCTGTTTCTGAAGAAAAAGGAATTAATTGTGTTGAACATTTTACAAAGCGTCAAATTTATGAGTGAGAAGAATTTTAAAAAAATTGTGAAAATTGCAAATTTCGAAGCTCTTGAGCGACCACTAAATGTTCATTGGCCGGCTAAAGCTTTCGCGACGTTGATTAAAATATTATAAAGTGTAAAATTCATGTGTGAGAAGTGGACGAAAAGAAAATCGATTTTTTAAATGAAAATTTCACTTTTTGGGAGGCTTGCGCGACCTCTAAATATTTTTTGACCGCTCGCAGCTTACGCGACAATTTTTTTTTTCATTAAAGAAGATAATGGGATTGTGAGAAAAAGGAAAAAAAAATAGAGCTCAAAATTGTGCCACCCTAATATGTATACACAGCATATATCTACAGCAGCCATCGTAATACGGTTGGAGCTTATTCGAGGGCGAGGACGCGCGAGAAACGATATGCAAAGCTCGCGTTCGCAGCTTTTTTCGAATCTCCGTTAGGAAACGCTCCCCCTTTATCCTTCCACCCCTGTCGTTCCGCCCTCTCTTTCTCTCACTGCCAGATCCTTTTGCCAATACTCAAAGGGATTTCGCGGTGCACGTCGGTATGGTAACGAAATGTTGACTCGCCGTGAATGGACCCAACTTTTCTTTCCTTTTTTTTTCGCTCCTCGCAATGCGCCTCGATTCAACGGGGATTTTCGTCGAAATCGGCCATTTTCCATTATTACCGGAGGCATTTAATAACGCGTAACTCTCGACGGATGCCTTTTGGTCAGACTGCTGCCTCGAAAATTCATCAACGTTGGAACCGAAAAATACCTTGTGCCGAAAGCAATGTTCGCCATCGCTACCGAAAATATTGAATCCCTTGGCATACGGGCCGTAATGAAAAAATAAAAAAGAGCGCCCCAAATGATGAACTCGAGCAAAAAAAAACACTCGCGATTGCACAATAAAGACGTGGGTTCGTAATCGAAAATATGCTCAATAAATAATAACGATAATAAATACAAATAATTAATGGCGGAAAAAATAATAAATATAAGGCAAATAAGGATAAAGTTCCGAACAGACCTCCGATTAAATTGGAAGTTTGTGTACCCGTGTATTTTTACTCGCTGATCACGAATATGATAGTGAAAATACGCGCACATTTTATTTTCAAGGTTAAAACTCGCAAAAACATATTTTTCAAATGTTTGTCCATTTTATTGCAATAGATGTTGATGTTAGAGAAAAATATTCCCTGCAAAAGTTGTAGCCTATAAAAAGATTGATCTTTTATTCTCTATGCAAGTTATGTCTAAAACCAATATGTTTCGAGAGAAATGAGATAATTCTCCAAAAAGTACATTCTCCTAAACTCCATTAGCTTCGATATTGGCTACTTACTTACACACTTTACCGCGGGAAAATTGCAATTTGATCTTTAACACTGTACGCATACCTAAAAAACAAACAACACACAACAAAACAAACAATCCCAAAACAAACCCCAACAAGACGAAACACACAACACAACAAACAAATCCAAACACACTCCAACCTTCCCGCGTTAAAGTGCCTAAGTATATAATATCGAAACTAATGGAATTTATAAAAATGTACTTATCGCATTATGCAATTTTCCTCGAAACAGAATGGTTTTAGACAAAAACTGTATATACCATAAAAGATCAATCTTTTTATAGGCTACAACTTTTGGGAAAAACATTTTTCTCTAAGATCAACATTTATCAAAATAACGTAGAACAAATTTCAAAAAATCAGTTTTCTGTGAGTTTTGACCTTGAAAATCGAATTTGCGGGTATTTTCATTATCATATTCGTAATCAACGGGTCAAAATACATGGGTACGCGAAATTCCAAATTAGTCGGAGGTATGTCCTTTTCGGAGCTACACCCGAAAATGATAATGATAATATATGTAAATAATAAATAAGTATATCGATAGCAATGATTGAAAATTAATTATTATTGTTATTTACTAATCATTATTAATAATGATAATACATAAATAATAAATAAATCATGGTAAGTGTGATAAATACTGATGATAAATATGAATCATCACAAATAAATCCTCGTGTATAAAACAAATACCAATAATGAATAACAATAATAAGTAATAATCAGGTGAGTGTCCTAATTTTAATATCGCCATGTTTTCTTTCAATTTTACCATTCGCCCCGTCTACAATTCACCCGTAGTATCGACGAGCGTACCGCACACGCTCGTACCACAGTTTTTCTCTCCCCGTACTCTAACACGGCACTCCAGAGAAATTTCAGCTACGAGAAAATAGCGTAATTATCGAGACGTCGTCTGCAATGGCATTCGAAGGATTTCCCTGGAGAGTCGCGTGACAAGCTAGCGATATGTACACGCGGAGAATGTCGGTCATTTTCATTCGGTCGAGCATCGAACTCGACGCCGAGTGATGAGAGCCTGCTTGTTTAGTAACGCACTCACGCACACCTGGATATATGTGTAATATATATATATATATATATATATATATATATATATATATATATATTTAAAAAATGAACAAAATAATAAACGTAAAAATATAAAATAAATATAAAAAAGTTAAGGATAAATATGAAACATATAAATTGAATATGGAAAATAAATAATACATATATATATATGTACAGATAAGTGCGACATAAATGTAAAAGTATCAATGCGATCTCTCTTCCGTCTCTATGGAGAAATAAAAATAAAAAAAAATACGAGAGCTCTCGCCATGCACACTTCGCGAGTGCGAAAGACTCGAAGACGGCAATGGAGCGCCAGAAGAAGAAAAAGCATGAAAAACGCAAAGAAGAAGAAGATAAGAACCGGAACGAAATCGACTCCAGGGCTACCAATTATTTTCAATCCAAGTCCTCGCTGACTGTATTTACAAAATTTTATTGTCAGAATTGCACTGCTTGCTCTTGACAATATTTTGCAGTGTCAAAAGAACCAAGATGAATTGAATGAAGCAGTAACTGACAGAATCGTCAGAACACGTCGAAACTGTCGTCTTCACTCGATTTCGCCTTTTCTGCTGATGGCGAGGCAAAACTGCTTCCAACTTCATCAGAATATCTATTTCCTTAGAATTTGCGCTTTTTTGGAGGATTGCACGGCCTTCTTACCGACGTCTTACTTTGTTTTCTATCTATTTTCAAAGAAAAAATGACTTTTTTCGTTCGGTTCCAAATTCAGAGCAATTCTAACCGGTCGAGCGTCTATTTAGTGACACAGTGAAAAGAGGGACTACACTATACGGTAAGTTTATAGAAGTATACGTGTATATCCGTATACTCAGGTATAAATTCGGAAGAGCGGTCCTCAACGGCTGCCAATATTGAATATATCTTGAAAAATACATTGTCTATGGAAGTACGTAGGATTTTTTTTTGTATATTGCATAGTTCATTTGTTATTAACAATTATCTGACGATTTTTCAGGCAAATTTTTCACTTTCCTTAAATTTGCCTAAAAAATCGTTAATAAAAAATGAACTATGCAATATAAAAAAAAAAAACAATTCTACGTAAATAAAAAAATGCAGTTCTGAGATAAACGCTGCACAGCCGCCATTTTGAAATTAATCGCTTCAAAAAAATTATTGTATACAGTCACTGATATGTATGATAAACACCCTTTTTTGTAATCTCGATTTATTTTGTAGTTTTTCTGAAAAAAAAATCCCCAAAAAGCCTATTTTTTCGGCCTCTAGAGTGGCCTAAGGCCTTAAAGGGCTGTACTGACAAGAAAACCGTTCCTGGTGCCCCCGTCCGATCTCCTTCATTTTTGGATATGTTATTTTTCATCGAAATCTAAGACACACCTATTTTTTTTTATCGCCCCAAAAACAGTTTTAAGGGGTGAAATTTACCCTCAAAGTTGGACATCCTCAGACTGACTTTTGCCGTTTCGTATATCCCTAATTAAGATATTCGAATGAAACCAATTCGAAACCAATAAAAATGCACTTAATATCTTAATTAGAAATATGCGAAAGTGCAAAAGTCACTCCGAAGATGTGCAACTTTAAGGGCGAATTCAATCGCTTAAAATTGTTTTTCCGTCGATAAAAAAAAATACGTGTCTCTTGGATTTCGATGAAAAATAACATATCGAAAAATGAACGAAATTGAAGGGGGGCCGGAAACGGTTTCCTTGTGAGTAGACAAAGTGAAAATTGACTTACCAGTCATTGCATATCAATTCTATGATGGTATAGAGTTAAAAAATACAAAATAAACAATTTCATTTTTTCATCCCGCCACACTAGAATAGCTCTTTAAAGTATGAAAAAATTCTCCATCAAGGAGCACCTCCCTTCCTCACTTGGGTTCTCATTCTCATATTGCCACATTTGTAATATTTTAATTGAATTACCGGAGCTTGGGTTCGATGCATAGGATCAGATTGTTGCGGTCGCTTACTTCATTGATTTTGATTATTGTTTATTTCTTTTTATCGACCAAGTCCATCACGAACTCTAAGGTACTCCAGGTATGATGAGCCAAGTTAGGTGGTTCGGTGGAATTCAAGCTAGCGTGGTTCTTTTTTGCGTTCAATTTTTTAAATTCATATTCCTCATCATGCCTAATTATGTTTACGTAGTGTTTTTCTTTTACGTTAATTTTGCTCTCGCGGAGTAGTAGTAATAGTTTATTCCACATGTATACCCTTGCGGATTTTTCATAATCTCCCGTCCGTTTTTCAGTTTCCTTCTTACATTGTAATATATTTTACAACGGTCCGTCTGTTTTTTTATGCCTCTCATCACTTTCCATGGTTCCATTTATTCCTATTCTGTTTTTCTATTGGGATGTTGAATGAGTTCTCGCTTTTTTTTCGTGCAAATTAATGCTCCGTTTTGAAAAATCATTCCTAATGCTTTCAAACATTTCAAAACTGATGTGTGATCAACTCCTATTGATTCTGCAGATTCATCTAGCGTCTGACATGAGTCATTGTGAAGTAATGCCTCCAATTCAACACATCAAAATCATTATTTTTAAAGGGTCTAAACCAATCTCTGCATGTTGTCTCCGACAGAGCATGGTCGCCGTAGGTCTCAACAAGAATTCTGTGTGCTTCAGCTGCAAATTTTTTTAAATCAAGTAGTGCAGTGAAGTTCGCCGCAAATCGTATTTTTTGGCACGAAACTTGACATGTTCAACCCTATGAAAAATAGTTGTTTACACTTCGGCGAAATGGAATACACTGAATTTCAACTGTGCTTATAGTTATTCTTCTTCAAAAAATCGATATTTTTTTTTCCTTTTCCGACAGTTTATACTTTCAAGAATATCCTGTAAAAATGTTAAGGCCGTATCTCTAATAATTTTATCTTGCAAAAATCGACAGTTGAATCTTTAAACGCCTTTTTTCTCGAAAAGAGATTTTTCAAATTTGCTGACATTGTAACTCAAAGAGCAATTATCCGATTGACTTGAAATTTGAACTGAGTACTCTTGAATATATTTACTCTACAATGACGTAGGATATTTTTGATTGGACGAAAATTGACGATTTGGCATTGAAAAGAACGACCATTTTATAGGCAAGAAAATAGACTTTTTTTCATAACTACGCCATTTTGTTAGATTTTGATATTTTTCGAAAATCCTGCGTCATTGTACAGGAAATACCTTCCAGTTAAACGACATTTTTTCCTCTTTCGGTTTTAGCTACCCAATCGGCAGGAATCATGTCAGCAGTGGAGGAACTTCTTTTTTGGCGCCTCGGAAGGCAGCGCATAAGTCGCTTGGATCTCAATATTTTTCTATGGAAAAATTATGTATTATAGGTCAAATATAGCCAAATATATTCTTAATTTTCCGAAACATTTAATCGAGTACTTTTCTTCGAAAAAAATTCCCGAAAATCACCCAAATTTGCAGCGTTCACACTGGTATAGCCCCTTAAACTACACGCAACAGCGAGAACTTATTCAGCCTCCTAATATTTCTCATTACTAGTAGTCTTCTCACCCTCACCCCTTTGCCCTCTTCCTTGCTAGCTTCACAAACTGTCTCACCAACTCACACATTTCTTCAATTATTTTCCTCCCTTTTAGCGCTCGGATCCATTCCGCTGCTATCTCGCCCTCCTGTTCTTCCGCCCATCGTTAAAATTTCTTTCTCGCTTCGTCCTCAATTTGTGATTTTTCCTCCTCGCATTCCCATATGTGCGCCAGTGTTCCCTCTTCTCTACTGCACACTCTGCGTCTCGTATTCCTGAAAGCCTCCTCTTTTTCCTACCCCACACTCCCACACCTCATCCGTACTCATATTTATCTTATTTCTCCCCTCGTGGATCATTTCCCCCAGTACTCCTTCATCTCGGCGTCTTATTTCCTGCCTTTATATTCTATGCGGTATCCCGGTCTCCCAATTTTCTCCCCATTCCTCTGTATTTCCTGGTCTGTCATGTTTTGCACTGGCTTTCCTGTCTTCATCCCCCATTCCTCTTCGTTGCTTCTCCTTGGTGTGTATCCTGTCTGTCCCTTAGCTGCCGGGTTCATGGCTTCTTTCACTCCTCGTCCCCATTTGGTCACGCTCCCGTTTTGCATCCCTCTCGACTCTTCCCTCACAACAGACAATTCTGGACAATGCTCCTCTTCCATTCTTATGATCTTGCCTTTGTAAACCGTCGGTCTTTTTTTCATCATAAACCCTATTCCCTTGCATCATGCTTCCATTTTCTAAATATAGTCAGGCGTGTTTCTCCTTACAAGGAACATCCCTCAGGTGTCGTCCTTCGATTTTGTTGAAACTTGTATATGTTATGAAGCGTTGAAAACTAAGAGACACGTATTTTTTTTTTATCGGCGGAAAAACGATTGGAGGGGTTTAAGGCGGTCCTCTAGTTTCTCGGGTCGAAAAAATCGATTTTTTTTTTTCATAAATCACATCTACAACATGTGTAGAAAATGTGTGCCAAAGGATTTTTCGATATTCGAAGTGGTTCACAAGTTACGGCCCTGGAACGGAGCAGGTGTACGGAGCAGGTATACTTTCAAACGCGTTTTTCTCGAAACACCATTTTTCGAAACGGTGACCACGATATTTCAGAAACTACTGCACCGATCTTGTTCAAGTTTATACAGCATCTTTAATATGTTATAAGCCAGCGATTGAACTAGGATTATCATGATTGCTACGATAGTTTTTTTTGTACGAGCGAAAAACTTAAGAAAAAATTAGTAAAAAATAGAATGTAATTTTCAAAGGTGTATAAAAAAGTCAATTTTTGTAATTTAGAATTCACTCTAGTTCAATCGCTAGTCTTAAATATGAAGATTAAAATGCCGTTTGGTTTTTTCATTTCAGATAAGCAGAACAGCCGCAATCTTGGTCACCGTCAAGCACCTCTTTTACTTGATGTCTTCCTGTCGGCCACTATAACTTTTATTTTATTATATAGTTTGACTTCAAAAAATTTGTAAAGCTTATTAAAATGTTAATAAAGATTATGCAAAAACAATGAGATTGATTATTTCGATGCTTTGCCCATAAAAAAATATTGAAAAAGCCGTAAAAAAGGCAGCCGAGAAACCAGAGGATCGCCTCAAATCAGCCCTCTAATAGGGGTGATTCACCCCTTAATTATTTGGCGATAACTCTCTAGTGGATTTTTCATCGCTTCGGATTAGAAGAATTTTCGTTTTTGTTTCATTGCGATCGGCCGACTGCTTGTGGGTGAAACTGCAACCCTTGAAGTGCCTTTCGTCGAGGGCTGGTTTCACCCGGTGAGATTTTTTGTTCTTCTTTTTTTGGTTTTTTGAAATATATTTTTTGTTTTTTATATTTTTGTCCCATTGCTTCAAAGTATAACCAAAACATAATAAAACTAATCCAATATAATGTCACTCTCTCTCTCTATTTCGTTTGCTTTTCTCGAATATACGTATACATGCACGTATGGAGAAACGAATTTGGTATAAGCTCCCCGGACGAATCCTCAGCTGAGGTGTGAAAATTCGCCACAGCTCATCCGGCTCCGTGATGAGCTTTTGATATGTTTTCGCACAGCCATCGAGAGGCTCCCATTCAAATAGACAGCTGAAATGGCGATGTTTCCAGGAGGTGGAATAAATTTAACGAATATCCAGTGGAACTTCCGGTTCACTCTAGGGAGAGAGGAAGGAGAAGGAGCCTTTCCAATGGTGTTGACGTTCAATCGTTGGAGGCAACGAAGATCATTTTTTCTCATTGTCCAAATTTTCTCAGGCAGATTTCAGCTGCGAAAATAAGGCAAACATTTTTCTAGGATTCCCGTTCGGCAATCTACGAATTGAATCTGCAAAATATATGGTTTTTGATCATAATGAAAGTGAGAAAATTGAAAGGAATTTGCCTTGCATTCCAACCATGGAAACTTCAACACCGTCCTTTTTATAAAAAAAAAATGTCGGCGATGATAAGGGGCCAGTCCACTTTGAAAATTTCAAAAAATCGAAAGCAAGCAAGACTTGAAGATATCGACGATGATGAGCAATCAGACGGGATTTTGTACGGTGCAGGAATTGCCGATTGAGTTTAGGCAAGAGTTTTTCATAATATAAACTTCAAATGCGTTTTTCTCGAAGCAACGTTTTCAAAATCTAGCTCCATCGTATCTCTAAAACTAATAAACCGATTCGCTTGAAATTCAAACCAAATATTGTAAACATGATTAGCAACAAGATGACCCTCGATGGTCTTAACATTCTGATTCTTACTCTTTTTTTGCGAAAAACTGGGGCAAAAACGCGTTTTTTAATACTTTTTTCGTTTTTCATCTGCCATTTTTTTATTTTTTTTATTAAACTTTATATCCGAGGGTCATTTTGTAGCTGGTGTCATACTGAATCTAATGGACTTTGATTTTTTGTTTCAGACAAGCCGTTGCCGAGTTGTGATGGAGCTACCTAGCCCACCATTCATTAAAAATGAATAAAAATTAATTAAATTTTTTCAAAAATGTATTTCAAAACTTCATTTATCAAGCCCAACAACTTTTGAATTAATATCTATTATAAAATCCTCAAAAAAATCGCGAAAATAGCCTTTTTTCGTGGCTCCAAAATGGACTGGCCCCTTAAGGCGGGACACCACTGTGACGGGTCAACAGGTTTTGGAAGTTTTTTGTGGTTGACTTTTTTTACACATTCTAAATTCCAACTTTTTTGCCCAAATAGAACAATGTGTCCTTTGGCTATCAAATGTACAAGAAAGGCAGCCCCACCACCCTTCACAATTTTATATATATTTTTTTAAGTGTCAAAGTAACCTAGAGTGTAGGGTTTCTTTGACAAGGCAATAAAATGCAACTTATGTCAAAGATTGAGAGTTACTTTGACATCATTTTTATTTTGAAAAAATTGCATTTTTTATGCACTATACATGGAAGTAAGTGAAAAACAACATTTTTTACAATCACATTGTCATCTTTATTAAGGAAACATTTTACATAAAAATATCAAGAACCTAGGGCACCATTATAGGCACTTAATCAGTGTTATAATTATCATTGAGATCAAAATCAACTTGAGCAACATTACAATAGACTTGATCGACAAATTTGAGCCACAGTAGAAAAAAGTAAAAAAATAATTAGTCTGTGTCCTTGCACGCCACCTGTTACAGTAGCCCCAAAAACTGTCAAAGTTACCCTTAATGTCAATTCAACCCCGTTTTACATATTCAATAATATGTGGAAAAAATGTCAAGTTTGAATATCGACAATTGACCATAAAAATCGTCAGATAATTGTTAATAACAAATGAACTATACAATATTTTTTAAAACCCTACGTACTTCCATAGACAATGTATTTTTCAAGATATATACAACATTTCAAGTGAATCGGTTGAAAATTGTCTGAGTTATGTTTCCGGCCAACTTAAAAAATGCAGTTTTGAGATAAACGCTGCACAGCCGCCATTTTGAAATTAACCGCTTCAAAAAAATTATAGTATACAGTCACTGATATGTATGATAAACACCCTTTTTGTAATCTCGATTTATTTTGTAGTTTTTCTGAGAACAAAAAATTCCCAAAAAGCCTATTTTTTCGGCCTCTAGCGTGGCCTAACGCCTTAAAACTCATTATCTCCCAATCTAAATAGTCGACTGGTCTAAAATTTCACTCAAACATGCGTAATGATATAAACAATGTCTGGTTAACATTTGAACAAAATCTATGGAAGTCAAGAGCGCGCGCTCGTTCTACCATTATATGAAATACATACGATACGCGATAAAATAAATACGAACACAGGTATAATGCAATTTGATCGAGAAGTCATCAAATCGCCAATCGATCTCTCTCTCTCTCTCTCTCGCCCTCTCTCTTTCGAGTTCGAGTAGCATTACCGCCAAAAGACGAAAAGGACGACGACGACGTAGAATTGTGTGCCCTCGATAACGAGACGGTGTCTCGGTCGCAATCGTCGTCCTCCCTCGTAGCTTTTCGCCTCTCTCTCTCTCTCTCTCTCTCTCTCTCTCTCTCTCTCTCTCTCTCTCTCTCTCCTTCTCCCTCTCTCTCTCTCGCTCTCGCTCTCGCTCTCGAATTCAGCTCGTCCAGCTCTCCCGCACCGATCCAATTAACCCTCCTTGCCTTCCGGCAAAGCCCTACACGAATCCTCGTCTCATTGCTCCCGGCGGGCGACGCCGAAGCACTCGAAAAAAAGGAGAGAGCAAGAGATGTACACATACACGGGTGAAGACAACAAGAAAAAGGGAATATTCGGTTGATGCGGCGAGTCAGAGCTCCTGCTAAACCAAAAGCTTGCAACTGACATGCTGTTCCCAAGCTTTATTCCCTGTAGGTTCGCGCTTTTTTAAAAAAACACGCTTGGGCTGTATGTGTAAAAAAAAAGTAGATATGGTATTGAGGTTTGTATACGAAGGTCATTACGAAAAACTCCTCTTCTATATATTTTCGAAAGAAAAAACACGTTTTCTATATATTTTATTTTCTATATATATATATTTAAAGATTATTTCTATATATATATATTTAAAGAAAAACGTGTTCTATATATTTTGGAAAAGAAAAACACGTTTTCTATATATTTTGGAAATGGAAAACACGTTTTCTATATATTTTGGAAATGAAAAACACATTTTCTATATATTTTGGAAATTAAAAACACGTTTTCTATATATTTGGGAAACGAAAAACACGTTTTCTATGTATTTTGGAAAAGATAAACGCGTTTTCTATGTATTTTGTAAATGAAAAACACGTTTTCTATATATTTTAGAAATGGAAAACACGTTCTCTATAAATTTTGGAAATTAAAAACACGTTTTCTATATATTTTGGAAATGAAAGACACGTTTCCTATATATTTTGGAAAGAAAAA
Organism: Ophion ellenae; assembly: GCA_963210295.1. Lineage (NCBI taxonomy): Eukaryota > Metazoa > Arthropoda > Insecta > Hymenoptera > Ichneumonidae > Ophion > Ophion ellenae. The sequence continues at coordinate 44,803,525 of OY723390.1, forward strand.
ACACGTTTTCTATATATTTTGGAAATGAAAAACACGTTTTCTATATATTTTGGAAAAGAAAAATGCGTTTTTTATATATTTTGTAATGAAAAATACATTTTCTATATATTTTGGAAATAAAAAACACATTTGGGCTGTATGTGTAAAAAAAATGTAGAAATGGTATTGAAGTTTGTATACGAAGGTCATTACAAAAAACTCCTCTTCTATATATGTTGGAAAGAAAAAAACACGTTTTCTATATATTTTGGAAAGAAAAAAACACGTTTCCTATATATTTTGAAAATGAAAAACACGTTTGCTATATATTTTAGAAAGAAAAAACACGTTTTCTTTATATGTTGGAAAGAAAAAACTTGTTTTCTATATATTTTGGAAATGGAAAACACGTTTTCTATAAATTTTGAGAATGAAAAACGCGTTTTCCATAAATTTTGGAAATAAAAAACACGTTTTCTATATATTTTGGAAATGAAAAAAAATGTTTTCTTTTGTTTGTAAACAAAAACACGTTTTCTGTATAGTTGAAGAAAGCGTTTTTGACATAATTTTATGAGTACCAATAATCACATAATTAGAAAGAAATTAAATAATGGTGTGAGATAATGATCGAGGCCAACGAAACTTTTTTTGTGTTTTTCGCGAAACTGTTTTATAAAACGGTTCAAGTCGTATCTGAAAATCAATTCGTCCGATTCACTTCAAATCCGGACAAGGCATAGTTTATAATATTTCCAATCGTATGACCGGATGATGTTTTGATTTGTTGATTCATTTATCAATGAAAATTGATTAAAAAAAAAATTCCGAAAATCGAACTTTTTTTCTACAGCTCGATATTTTCGTATTTTTTTTTATTTCAAAAAGTATTCGGTCATACGAAACTTTCATTATTATACTGACAGTACATTTTTTAAATTTTCATTCCAGATAACCCTAGTTGTCAGAGCCGCTTACACCGATCGGTCGATACAATTGTTCCGATTTTTCACCCCCTTCTAAGGGTGGCGTCCTCTGCTCAAAAAAGGTCTAAATTTTTTCACGCTACTTGTTCGAGCTCCCAATAGATTTATCGAAAAAGAATATGTGTGATAGACGTACATCGGTCGATATTATTTCGGTTCGATTTTGCACCCTCCTAAGAGTGAATTCCGGGAGACGTACATGGCGGATACATGTTTTTTGTTCACACATAAAGCAACTAGTTGATCATCAAAAATCGAGAATTAAAAAAAAAACTTCGTTGCATCGCAACGACGAAAACTTCAGTATAATTTCTTCAAATAATATTATCGTCATCGTTTATGAATATTTTTTAATTGAAAAAAAAAAACTCAATCTTGCCAAGACGATGTATCGATTGCGTGTAAAATCTCGACCCCGTCATCCCGATACCCTCAGCAGCAAAAAATATTAAAAATCGGGCTGTTCGTTGGGTCCCAGGCTTATGCGAACCTGTCAAAGAAAAATTCCATTTCCTGACGTGTCAACTCGACGTAACCAGATGATGCACAGTACAGAGAATTTCCGCAAGCGTTTATATTCACAAATCGAAAAATCTGGCAAGGAGCTTCCGCCATTGTCCCGCCAACTTCTCTCAAGAGGACAGACGGAAGGACAACATTTCCAAAAGTCAGAGCCATCATCTCAGGATCGTATTTCGACCCTACCAGCTTAATGTCCCCCTCGAAAAAAAAAAAAACGAAAGTACACACACTACGATCTAACAATATCGGTGAGAAGAATCGACCGGAGGTAAGCCGCAAAGTCGGATAATACGTTATCTCGGGAATTTCCACGAGTGCGTAGAAGTCTTCAAGGATTGCTCCAGAGGGAAGCCCTTCCGAAGAAAATTGTCTGGCTTCTGGAAAATACCTTTTGCGAGATGTAGGACGGCTGAGAGTGTCGCAAGGGGATGGTGGGTGGTCGTTCGGAAGGCAAAGAAAAGAAAAGAGACGAAAAGAAGGAACGGGGTGTCTCATCTGAAAAGGGCAGCGAATTTTCGTACAACGGTGGAAAAGTGAAGTAGTCTTGGTGGTATAGTAGCGGGCATAGAGAGACCTCATGGCCGATGGCCGGAAGCTTGTTTGCGGAAGTCTGCTTACTTTTATTGCCACTTGGAGTGTCGTCGCTTCTCTCTCCCTCTCTCTCTCTCTCTCTCTCTCTCTCTCTCTCTCTCTCTCTCTCTCTCGCTCTCTCTCTCTCTCTCTCACACACACACACACACACACACACACACACACACACTCACTTTCGTTCTGTCACTCACTCACTCTTTCTCTTTCTCGAGGTCGATAAAAGGAAGAGAGTATGTCGTATGCACCCGGCACCTCTGAAGAACGAGCAAATTCGTGCGGTTGCTCTCGTATTTCCGTTCTTCTTGTATACGTTTGTCGAAAGCTTCCTTTCGCCTCTTACTGATAGAAGGGTAACTACTCAGGCTCTCTCCCTCTCTCTCTCTCTCTCTCTCTCTCTCTCTCTCTCTTCGTCCTTTCTTATTTCCGGTGCAGCTTCCATCTCGCCTTTTCACCGCACTTCCCACAGCCATATATATATATATATATATATATTTGCAAGTTCGTGTGCGCCGAGAAATGAGCCGCTAAACCTCTGTGCAGCTCGATCGACTCGGCGCCTCACGGGACGCAGAGATAGCATTTTCGCTTTATATATATATATATATATACACACCGGGTGACTTACTCGAAATCAGATGCTCGAAAGGTCCTATGAATAATAATTGTTCACAATAAAGAAAATGAGAAAAAAATCGAAATTTCGTCACGATCTATATTTTGTATTTTCAAGGTAGTACCTCCACAGAAGAGTTGAATTAAGGAATGGTTGAAATTTGACATATACGTTATTTAATACATTATCCAAACATCTATGCAATTTGAATAAGTTTGACCACCCCAAACCTGAGATATTTACACTTAAAGTTGGCTTGGTTTACACGTGACAAATGCGTTATGATGGGCAAACAGAGCATCATTAATTCTACCGTCAAAACTAAAATTAAGAAATTGATAAAAAAACGAGGATAAGCTACAGAAAGATATCACGAATAATGTGAACAAAAAATGAGAATGATTCACCATCTAGTGTCCAAGATATAACCATGAGAAGCCTTCACAATTTCGGTGCAAAGCCTGGCAAAGCCTGGAAAAAAAACAATTGGGGCAAAGCCTGGACAGTCCCGGCAAAAAGTTTACTGGCAATGGTCGATCAAAAACACAATACAAAATATATTTTACGGCAATAAATGATATCCATCGTATTATCCACTAGTACCGAGTCAATATTGCGTAGTTTTTAATTTTATTCATTACTAATTAAACCAATTATCAATCTTTTAAACATGAACATGGTATGTAAACTTTTGGTTGAGATTTTCGCAGAGGAACTACCTTAAGCCTTCGATTTTTTGTTTTCCTTCAATTGGAGGTGACACACATTTTGTATATACAATGTCACCTTTACGTTTTTTCCCATGGGAATCCGAATTTTGGAGTATTCGTTTTTTTTCAATCCACGATTCAAGGCACTCAGTTCTCGAAGAAGAAAAAACAGACAGAGAGAAGGAGAGAGAGAGAGAGAGAGAGAGAGAGAGAGAGAGAGAGAGAGAGAGAGACTCTATGCGCAACAAACTTTTCTCCACCACTTTGTATTTCCAGCCAGAGTATCTGTTCTTCCTTCCCGATGGCATCGTCCTTGCCTCGCCATATCCGCACAGCGCCCGACACTTTACCATCTCGGAGGTGTACTGCTCCACCGTGCCTTCAGCCCCCCAACCCGAGAGTCCTCAACTTACTCGTGCGTTCTTCGCGCGACTTTCTATACCGTGGTTAAGTTAACGCCTCGAGTGGATAGTCGTTAAGCGCTCTTTTTTCCATAATCTACCAACTTTTCCGGTTTCACGCCAGGAACAAAGTTTCAATCGTGCAAATTATTTAGCACCCTTCTCTTTCAATATAAATATATATATAAATATATATATATATATATATATATATATATATATATATATATATATATTGATCTTCCCTAGTCCCTCTGCCTTGCTCTTCCTGTTTCTCTTTAAATGGCTTCTCCGAGCCGCATCGAACTACGAGGGGAGTCCATTAAACGAGGTTAACCCGTCCCAGAATTAATTGAACGGCAAACGAGCAAGATGAATAATTCGCGGAGGGATTTTCTCCTCATATATATCTCGTCCTTCAATGAGAGAAGAATATATATGTATATACATGTTTGTGTAGACCGACACTGGTGGATGGACGAGGGGTTCGGCTCCACCCCAGTTACAGATCGGGCACCACACGCCTATATATATATATATATATATATATATATATATATATATATATATACAGGGCGTACCTCTTATATCTGCCACCGGAAATAACTCGGTAATTATCGACGACACAAAAAAATGTTCCAGCCAGAAGTTGTACGGCGTAAAGGGGGCCATCAAATGCGACAAATTTTTTTGATTTCGGTGAAGGCGCTGACGCACAGTGAAGGTCACCTCCACTTTTTTAAATGAAATCATACATTTTTTTTCAACCATCTTGTGAAGCACCTCAAACCGCATAAAAAACATTAGGGGTAAAAGTCGTTCAAGGTCATTTCAAACACTTATTGAAATGAAATACAAAACTATATATCTCGGATCACTACCAAATATTTTATCCGAGATATTTAGATTTGTTCCATCGATACTGACCTTGAATGGCCTTCAACGACTTTGACACCCTAATGTTTTTGCTATAACAACGGGTCGAACTTTTATCCTCGTACAATGGTACCTTGCTTACGCGAAGCGTTTCGCTCGGAGCCACCTGGTGGATCGTTGGCGAAGTACATAGATTTTAGATTAGCGAAGTGCGGGTCGCGAGTGATACTCAAGGCTTCAATCGGGAAGGACACGCAAAAACTCACAACGGTATACGTTGGTACTCGGGGAATTGAAAGAAAAAGAACAATGTATTCACATGTGTATCTGCGTGACCAATATCTGTGAAATGTATGGGCATTCTTGTATCGAACGTCACTGCCGATCAATTTTTCCTTCAATAAGTCATACGCGTACGCATATGGGAATACAATCTTCGGTTCACGTGGGTTAACGACCCGCTTCCTATTTTCCAAACTTCCCGTGTTTCATTCTCGAACGTACCCCGCGTGCTCCTCCTCTCTCACTTTTTTTTCCATCTGCGTATACTTAACCATGTACATACATACATACATACATATAACGATATTTACACGCACACACACACACACACACACACACACACACACACACACACACACACACACACACACACACACACACACACACACACACACACACACACACACACACACACACACACACACACACACACACACACACACACACACACACACAAGCGTATAAGCGCCTCCGCTAATATTTATGCGCCGGCAATTGCGCATTCGCGCAGCTCGTAAATTTAATTGTAACGAGGCAAGCCCGGCTTAATCCGCACGATTCGTTTTTCGTTGCAACGAAGAAAATTCCGTAATAAATAGTGCACACACAAACACACACCTACACAAATATATATATATATATATTTGTGTAGGTGTGTGTTTGTGTGTGCGTAAGAGAACCGATGATCTTGTGGTTCCAGCTACAATCAATCCTTATTATTGCATCAATCGATATTAATTGCGGAATACGGTAAAGTTCGTTTTGTTTCCTTCGCGATCGCTGTAATTATCCACTCGGTGTGTATTATAGGGAGCTGTATGTATATGTGTGCGTGTATATGTATATACATAAATACATACATACATACATACATACATGCATATATATATATATATATATATATATATATATTCACACAATTTTCTCTTTTAATCACATTAGGCATAACAATAATATTTCGTATGGGACAATTGGCTATTTGAGAACAATCCTTGCAGTTGTGGTGTGTCTTTAAAATAATTTAATCATATTCTGATTTTTCAAAATCATATATATATATATATGGGGAGGGGGGGGGGCGAAAAAACTTTAAAACCACACGATGACATGGAGTATCGATCTCATAAAATCCAATTGTTTCGATACTAAACATACGTCGTAAGAGTTTGCATCGTTGAAGTGCAACGAAAATTACTTATTTTTATTCGCTCAGTTTTTTTTTTGCCAATTGAGGACGTGAAAATCGCTCAAACGTTTTTAAGTACTGTTATAAGAAATTCATGAACACAATAATTAAAAAAGGCTTTAGACAGTCATAAAAATAGAGAAAATGTTCAAAAATATCGTTGTATTCAAACAATGCAAACTTCAACGTCAGACTAAACGTTAATGGTATTCCTCATGTCTCGAGAAATCATTTTCAGATCAATGTAGGCATATTCAACGATTCGTTTCAACGGCCCGATGTGCTCATATCCAACGTTGCACGGATGCAACGAGTTCGAAATCCAAACTTTCTTCATATATGTATACGACATGGTCGGTGGTTCTATTCGAATTACGAACTTACAAGCCGTGCGGCAGAGTTGGCGAGTAAACTTGCAACAGCTTTCTCGTCGCAACTCCGAACGCGCGATCTCACCCCTTCGAGAGGCTTCGGGATAAGCTCCGAAAACGAGAGTTCTCAAAACGTCTCAGGACGGAGTGACAGAGATAGAAAGAGAGAGGGAGAGAGCGAGAGAGGGAGAGAGAGAGAGAGAGAGAGAGAGAGAGATACGAGCAGCTAAACTTGCTACTCCTATAACCAAATATCGTTTGGAAGTCTCTCGAAGATAATATCTTGTTCCCGCGCTTCTCTCACTTTCTCTGTCTTTATATATATATATATAGGTGAAACTTGGGATATATCCCTTGCAAAATAATTTACCGCGCGTGCAACCCGACTAAACACAGTATTTGCAAGTGAAAATTCATTACATCCGGAGAGCTTAAGAGTGAATATGAGATTAGGGTAAAGAGGAGAACGTGACTCGGTACAAGCTCTTTTGTACGGTCGTGCATTAGCCGTATGTAAGAGCAACGATATGGAAATCCTGATATGTATATATGTATATATATATATATATATATATATATATATATATATATATATATATATATATATATATATATATATATATATAAGAGCAGAGAAAAAATAGGCGTCTCCATACGGCAAACAAAAATAGTAAAAGGAATCATCACGCATGATTCTGCGTCGGGGCAGCCAGTGACGAAGATCATGTGAAAAAGGAAACGACAAAGCGAATATATACCAAGGGGAATATATATATATATATATGTGTGTGTGTAATAGTGCGAGGTAATGGAGAAGGCCAGGCTGCAGAGGCGCAAGACTCACCGGCGGCGCTGTATAGACGATGGATGCCCTGGGAATAGATCGTCGAAACCCAGTTATGCGATTTATTCCGAGACTCTCTGCATGCGGACTCGTGCATATAAATATGTGTGTGCGCGGATATGGCGAGGTCGAGTTTTCATATTCGAGTGTGACACGGCGCAAGGCGAGAAGCGACGAGAACAGAAGAGAGAGAGAGAGCGAGAGCGAGGAACTGAAAAATAGAGCAAGAGAGGGGGGGGGGGGAAGAGAAAGCAGGTAGGGAGGAAAAGCGAAGAGACGAAAACCCAGCACTGTTTAGCGTAAAATATGAATTTTTGACTGAAGGTGGATGGTTGCATACCGAAAGTAACAATAAAATGTTGCACCTCAACTCGCCCCAACCCTAAGAAATAAGGGGTTGAAAACTCAAAAATCGCCGTATCTCGATAATTAATAGCTCGATCGAAAAAAGTTTCAAACAAAAGTTGTTTGGAATAATAAAATTCGTATAAAGTTGTCTGACGTCCAACCCCCTATCTTTGAAAATAGCGGCATAGCGCTGCGTTTTTGTCTGGGTCAGTGGTGCTCTCGTGTTTTTGTGCCGCTATTTTCAAAGATAGGGCATTGGACGTCATATAACTTAATACGTATTTTATTATTACAAACAACTTTTGTTTGAAACATTTCTTCATCGGGCTATTAATTATCGAGATACGGCGATTTTTAAGTTTTCAACCCTTATGTCTTAGGGTTGGGGCGAGTTGAGGGGCAACATTTTATTCGGGTTACTTCCAGAATGCAACCATCTACGTTCAGTCGAAAATTCATGTTACACGCTAAAAAGTGCTGAGTTTTCGTCTCATGGGGCTATACGGGTGTGACACTTTTAAAAAATAGATTTATTTTGCCTCTTTCGGCAGTTTATACTTTCAAGAATATCATAATCATTTATATCATGTATATCAATATAATTTTATCTTGCAAAAATCGGTAGTAAATAGATTTTTCCAATTTGCTGACATTGTAACTCAAAGAGTTGATCCGATTGACTTGAAATCCGAAGAGTTGATCCGAATTGACTTGGATCCGAAGAGTTGATCCGATTGACTTGAAATTTGAACTGAGTACTCTTGAATATATTTACTCTACAATAGCGTAAGATATTTTTGATTGGATGAAAATAGACGATTTGGCATTGAAAAAACGACCATTTTATGGGGAAGAAAACAGACTTTTTTTTCATAACTACGCCATTTTTTTAGATTTCGATATTTTTCGAAAATCCTACGTCATTGTACAGGAACTACCTTCCAGTTTAAGGAAATTTTTTCCTTTTTCGGTTTCAGGCACTCAATCGGCCGGAATAATGTCAGCAGTGGAGGAACTTCTTTTTTTGGCGCCTCCGAAGGCAGCGCATAAGTCGCTTGGATCTCAATATTTTTCGATGATAAAATTATGTAATAAAGGCCAAGTATAGCCAAATATATTCTTAATTTTCCGATACATTTAATTGAGTACTTTTCTTCCAAAAAATTCCAGAAAATCACCCAAATTTTCAGCGTTCGCACTGGTATAGCCCCTTAAGAGAGGGACAGAAAAACGGTACATCTCTCTTTCTCTTTCTTATTATCCGAATTGGCCTTATTTCGTCTTGAAGATCGAGGAGAAGCCATCTGGGGTCGATTAAATATTTCTTGACACTCACGGTTCGATCGGTATCTCCACTTAAAGTGGCTCGATCGCGTGCAGGGGAGTGGAGGAAGAGGTGAGAGAGAGAGAGAGAGAGAGAGAGAGAGAGAGAGAGAGAGAGAGAGAGAATTACAGAGAGCGCAAAGAAAGTTCGCCACTGCCCTGCCTCGCGAAAAAACGATTTATCCTCTTATCCGAGCGCATCGTTAAGAACGGAAGTGCACCTATACGTGAAATGCACCGGGATAACGGAAGAATACAATTGACTTGTGCCAGCCGAGCTCGAAGTTCGTCGCGTTTCTCCGCTCCCAGTATCCCGAGTCCTCCATTGCCAATTTAATGAACTCGTACCTTCGGCCTTGGTCCTCGTCTCATCTCAGCCATTTCTTCCTCTACCCCCCCCCCCTGCCGCGCCATGCCGTTTTATCCTCATAGTTCACTACAAGATTCCAAAAGCTATAAAAGGTAGCCATCTTCTAAACCTCTTCGCCCAATTCTCATAAGTACCCAAACGCGGCCCTTTCGATTGGGCTAATCGAGTTCCTCATCCCCAAAGCGGAAGTGCCACCGACGAGAGATTTCGCGATCGCTGATGGCCTGCACTTTCCTTCCTCATTTTCGCGTGTTCGGCGACAACCAATGGTAAAAGGACCAAAAAAAAAAACAAAAAGAATATCACGCCCGCAGAGTGACACACGCCAAAGAGCCAACACCCCCCCCCCCCCCCCAACACGGCCCGCTCTTTCTCTGCGTTTAACGCAACCCCTTTCCGCAGACTAGTCCCCGGTCGTATCGAATTTCGCGCACCTGTGTCTCTCCCTCGTTTGCTCGAAATTTGCGCTGGCGACGTGTTGCCAGCGACCGAGATACGCACACACGTGGGAAACTCGTAGTGGCGCGCACCCAGGGGCTCCAATTGTGTCTATTATTAAAACAACCCGAACATCTGAGTCAACTTTTCTGAAACTCTCGTTGCAAGGTCGAAAATATATATATATATATACACACAGGGTGTTAGGCAAGTCGATGCAAAGCCTTAAGGGGTTGATAGGTCACCTCGTTACGAACATATCTAATCTAGGTTACCTTAGGTTCAAAGTCTGAGGATTTCGAGTTATCATGGTATGTATGATTTTTGCAACATTTCCCAAAATTAGGTACTTACTCTTTACCTCTTATGTTAATGCTATTTTCAAAAAATAGCATTAACGTAAGAGGTATTTTAATTTTTTGACAAGTTTTTAATTATTAAACACGTCACATTTAGTTAGTTGTGCGGATACAGATGATTGCATTGGTTTGTCGATAGAATACACATTCAGCTAAGACGCAAATAAGTTTTTTAGTTACCAATTTTTGTCCGTTTGAACATTATGAACGAGTTAGTACCTAATTTTGGGAAAATTTTCCAAAAATCATACTTACACCATGATAACTCGAAATCCTGACTTTGGACTAAAGTAAACTAGGTTAGATGTGTTTCTAACGAGGTGACCTATCACCCCCTCAAGACTTTGGATCGACCTTTCTAACACCCCTATATATATATATATATATATATATATATATATATATATATATATATATAGGGGCATACTATACCAATTCGAGCTGGGTCTGACCCTCGACCCCTCAAATCTGGTTTCCCGATCCTATCATTACTCTCACTCTATCAAGCAATTACAATTTTTTTCAGAATTTTCAAAATATATTTGAGCGCGTCATGAATTAAAATTTTTTTTTTTTTGACACCTCGATGGCCATAATTGAAAAATCTGAAAAAAATCCCAAAAACACAGTGTCAGATATTATATATATATGTATGTGTGTGTGTGTGTGTGTGCGTATATATATATATATATATATATATATATATACACATACACACACACACATACACAGGGTGACAATTATAACGTGGTCATGTGTTTTTAAGGGTCTTGCCTCGCGATTGCGGCTGAGAAAAATATGATTTTCAATTATTTTTTTCAGCACCTGTTTGAAAAAAAGATTGCATCTGTTTGTGATGAGTAATATTGTCCAGAAAAAAATGAGTATTCCGCGAAAAAAAAACAAAATTCCATTTAGAGTACAACCATGTTACATTTTTTTTGGGTTTTCAGTGATGTGATTCCAATTGATTTTCGAGACCTACTTTTTTAAGCGATGAATACCTTCGTTAAAATAAGGTTCATACTTTTTTAAGATCATCTTATTATTATATATATGTGTGTGTGTATATATATATATATATATATATATATGTGTGTGTGTGTGTGTGTGTGTGTGTGTGTGTGTGTGTGTGTGTGTGTGTGTGTGTGTGTGTGTGTGTGTGTGTGTGTGTGTGTGTGTGTGTGTGTGTGTGTGTGTGTGTGTGTGTGTGTGTGTATGTATGTATGTCAATGAATGTATGATTCAACAACGTACCGAATGCGATGGGCTTCAACTCGAATCGTATCGGATTCTGTTCGAGCATGTGGCAATCCTTGAGGATTCAAGTTGGATTCGTCCATTGGATTTCAACAGGGAATGCCGATTAGAATCGAATGTATGAGCGTGACGTTTTGATATAGGGATTCAATGTGACAACCCATTATGGATGAATTTTCTTTTGTCGATCCCGTCATCGGGTAAAAATGATCGAATATGCATTTCAAAGTGGATAAATGGTCTTTAATTCTATTTTTTTAAATGTTTTTTTTCAAGGTCGTTTCGTATTCGAAATTTAATTACCTTCATTCTTCTGAGTTCAAAATGGAAATTTGATTTTTTTTTTCACAATGCTCAGTTTTTTTCGTCCAGCACTACTCATCACAAAATTACGCTCTATTTTTTTCAAAGTGAACTAGAAAAACCATCAAGTAACATATTTTTCTCGGTCGCGAAATCTCCAGGCCAAACTTTCAAAAACACATGACCATCTTACAATTGTCACCCTGTATATACGTGCAGTTTAATTGCATTAATTCGGCAATTACCATCACAACAACCTGCCATCAAATCTCCCGATGCTAAAATGAAAAAAGACGAACAGGAATCAAATGATTTTCAACGATTCGATACAATTTCAGCGTATCGAACCCATCTTCGTTTCCCTTTGAATAAATAAAAAATGAAGAATTGGTACAAAAGGACAAAACTCGACCCAATTCCAATATCGCAAGACGGCGTGTCTGTGTGCGTTTATGGGAGAGGAGGAGAGGGCGCTGGTCGTGTGCAAAATTTGGAAAATCGCGCGACGAGATGTGTGTAAAGTATGTTGGCGTGTCCCACCGGTGCGGATATTGGGTGAACGCGCTCCCGGCTTCTTATAGTGTCGTCGCAGCTGCTGCTGATAGTTCGTTGCTCCAAATATTTGCCGAGTAGATGTCATATATACCGAGGCTGTTGGGCGAGGTCGTCGTTGCGGAAAGAAAGCGAATAAAGACTGTTCATTTTATGTACGTATACACACCTATATAGAGCGTGTCCTGTTATGAATGGATAATCCTGCAACTGTCGATAGGTCAGATCATGTCCTACTATATGCTGGAATTTTTGTTTTCGAGATGATAATTATCTGTTTTTGGTTTTTCGCATGTCATTTTTACAGATGATAATTTTTTTTACCCCGTTTTTTAAAAAATACTCTTGGTTATTTGTTTAATCTAGAAAAGTCCTTTAACCTTAAGGGGTTAGGCCACTCCAGAGGTCGAAAAAAAAGACTTTTTGGGGATTTTTTTTTTCAGAAAAACTACGAAATAAATCGAGATTACAAAAAAGGGTGTTTATCATACATATCAGTGACTGTATATAATAATTTTTTTGAAGCGATTCATTTCAAAATGGCGGCTGTGCAGCGGTTATCTCAAAACTGCATTTTTTTAATTGGCCGGAAACATAACTCAGACAATTTTCAACCGATTCACTTGAAATGTTGAATATATCTTGAAAAATACATTGTCTATGGAAGTACGTAGGATTTTTTTTATATTGCTTAGTTCATTTGTTATTAACAATTGTCTGACGATTTTTTCGGCAAATTTGTTTTACTTTCCAAAAATTTGCCTAAAAAATCGTCAGATAATTGTTAATAACTAATTATTAATTGAGGTGAATGAATGTAAAAGTATGAACTGTGGCGGAAGCACGCATCTCAAGTGAGAAAACAATATCGATTTTTTGACAAAACTATGTAATTTTTGGTAAAGTTTAACATCGTTTCAGTTTATTTGAGTTGCTGATATTGATTGAGACAGGTAGATAAACACAATGAAAGTACTAATTATTAATATAATAAGAACGGTTTGTCAGAAATTTTCAAGGTTATTTCGTGATTTTTTGTTAAGGCGGTCCTCTAGTTTCTCGGGTCGAAAAAATCGATTTTTTTTTCTTCATAAATCACATCTACAACATGTGTAGAAAATGCGTGCCAAAGGATTTTTCGATATTCAAAGTGGTTCACAAGTTACGGCCCTGGAACGGAGCAGGTATACGGAGCAGGTATACTTTCAAACGCGTTTTTCTCGAAACACGATTTTTCGAAACGGTGACCACGATATTTCCGAAACTACTGCACCGATCTTGTTCAAATTTATACAGCATCTTTAATATGTTATAAGCCAGCGATTGAACTAGGATTATCATGATTGCTTCGATAGTTTTTTTCGTACGAGCGAAAAACTTAAGAAAAAATGAGTAAAAAATAGAATGTAATTTTCAAAAGTGTATAAAAAAGTCAATTTTTGTAATCGAGAATTCACTCTATCTCAATCGCTAGTCTTAAATATGAAGATTAAAATGCCGTTTGGTTTTTTTATTTCAGATAAGCAGAACAGCCGCAATCTTGGTCACCGTCAAGCACCGCTTTTACTTGATGTCTTCCTGTCGGCCACTATAACTTTTATTCTATTATATATTTTGACTTCAAAAAATTTGTAAAGCTTATTTAAATATTAATAAAGATTATGCAAAAACAATGAGATTGATTATTTCGATGCTTTGCGCGTAAAAAATTATTGAAAAAGCCGTAAAAAAACAGGCGAGAAACTAGAGGACCGCCTAATGGGTTAACCGTCTAATGGGGCAAGATGAATACAAGCTATCGCAAGCCCGGAATATTTTACAACGTACCACTATTTACGTTAGAAAGGGTCAAATGGAACTAGTGAAGCATTTGGTTCCTCTTCAACCGGTGTTTCTACCAGGGGAATAAAAAGAACTTACAAACGATCAAAATGATATGGAAGCAAGATTATTCGGACTAATCCTACAGAACTTAGACGATTGGCTTATCAAATTGATGATTTTGAGAATGAAACCACTTTTATATGCGAAAGATGCCAATAATTCGTGTCCCATCATTATTCCAGCGCTGTTTCATCTTGCCCCGCATACGGGGTAAGATGGGAAAAATAAAGGTTTAATTAAAAATATATATTGTACGGAACAAATCAGAAAGATTTATTTTTTGCGTCAAAAATTAAAAGATTGATAAATGTTGATTAGTTTAACAAATAATTAAAATTCACTGACTCATATATGAGGCATTCCACGTCACGTCAGATAGTAAAAAAAAATCACAAATAATTTTGAAAAATCGTGTTACTTTATTGAAAAATATTCACCGAGTGTCGACATTTTTTTTCAATTTCTGGCGTTTTTTCTCGTTGATTACCATTTTTTAATATTTTTCCATTCAAATGACTGTATCTTTGGCAGAATTTGACGTATTTACATTCGTAAAAAACGAAATCGTGCGTCTTTTTCTAGCCTTCCAGAAAAAAAATTAATTCAGATTTTATTGAGCAAGTCGAACGTCCGTTTCAGGGCAAAATGTGCAAAAATATTTTTTTTTCTCAAGGAAAGACACTCGTTATTTTATTTTTAAGAATTTCTCCGATTGAATACGAAAAACAGATTTTTGGTATTTTTTATATTATGGGATTCCTAAACACCGTGAAGTAACAGCTATTTTTTTTATTTTTATTTTTTTCATTAATATTCGATTGAAGAGTGTGGAGCACTCGCTGTATGTATACCAGGTTTTTGAAATACATATGACATATATGTCATATGTATTGGAGCCTTGGAGTGCTCCAATATCAAGAGTGCAAGAAAAAGATGTAATCGGATCAGAGGAAATGAAGGGCAAAGGGATTCATGAACGATCACCCGAGAGTATCAATTACCGGCCACCGGAAAGACGTTACCGGATAGGATATTAATGTTCGCCAGGCCGGATGAGATATACACGGTGGTCGAAAAAATGACCTCCCCAACGAAAATCTAGATACCGCGTATCCGTATCCGTATCGTACTTATCCGAATCGCCATGGCATGGAAGTTTGCGTTGTTGGAATGCAACGAAAATATTTTGGAAGGCATTGCCCAATTTTTCTTCGGCAATTTCGGGCTACAAATATTGAAATATTTTTGAAGATCTCCATTGGGGATCCATAACCTAACCTGCGAAAGAAGACTCTCGATAGTGATACAAAATTATCTTGAATTTCGTTTCGTTGGAACGCAACGAAAATGAATTATTTTTCATTTATTAAATTGCTTCTTGGCCGATCCAGAGTATGAGAATCATTCGAACGTTTTTATGTATTTTTATTACGGATTTGCGATCGAAAGTGGCAAAAAAAAGGTTTTAAACAATAATAAAAATGAAGAAATATTTTTTTAAAAATCGTTGCATTCCAACTATGCCAACTTCAACGTCATAATAATAATGAAGAAGTGCGAAAATAAGAGAGGATTTTCGTTGCATTCCAACAATGCAAACTTCAGCACCGTGTATGGTCTACTTCTTTTTTACTTTTCAAGAATAAAAGCCTTTAACTTTTTTTCTTTCGATTTTCCTTTTAGCATAGGTTTGAATAAAAATCTTATGTGTATATACTTGCCTCTTAGTAGTTTTTAAGGGGTTACCCCCACTTGCAAATTTGAAAAAATCGATTTTTTTTTAATTGAATTTTTTTGAAGTTTAAGTATCTGAAAATATGTCCTGAAAATTTCAAGTCGATCCGAACAAAATTGACTGAGATATGAGCGTTGAAAGAGAAGAATCCGCGTTGAAAGAGAAACTTTAAACGCGTTTATCTCAAAATGGCATTTCTGAGGTCGGTGACCAAGATTACTCGAACACTAATGAACCGATCTTCTTGAAATTTTTCAGGCTTATTTCATACATAAAAATGTAGTCTTCAATCGTTAGATTTTTTTTTCGAAAAAAAATGGCCTTTTTATTGCCAAAAACGGCCGTTTTTTTTTCGTTAAAATCGAACCATTAACTTTGACTGTCCGCCATTTTGTAAAAAATGAATATTTTTTAAAATCCTTCGATTAAAGACTAGTTTATACTTATATTTGACTAAATCCATCCGCATTTTTTTTTCAGATGATCCACTTCGCCGCAATGTTGGTCACCGCAAACCGTGTATATAAAAACATTATTTCATTGACGGCCATTTGCCATCAAACAATGTAATATTTTTCAATAAAAAAATTACTGAAAGTTCTTCAAGATGTGTTCTTTAAGATGGCATATTGATCGATTAAAAAAGTTTTGTAGTTTTCTTTAAAAAAATTCATGAGAAAGGCCTTTTTTTGCGCTACAAGTGGGGGTAACGCCTTAAAGCAATTGGGAGTAATTCAGACAAGTCTTTTTTCTTATCATCTAAACTTTAGTGAATAATGTTCTCAAACCGATTTTTTCAACTTCTAATAAAAAACCTAAGGCCTTACATTAGTGTTCGGTTGGTTATTTATTTATTGCTCAGCAGTGCGCCTCATAACAACACAAGTAAAAATAAATCGCGATAAAAGTACACCCAAAAAGGAGAAAAATTCAGACATCCTTTTCCCTCGATAAGTAAAAAAGCTCGGCCTCTAAATTTTCTTCTCAGACGTCACTTTTTTCATATTTACGCAGAAAATCTATATTCTGCTACGCCCAAATGATACTGTAATGCTTTTATATTAATCGATAATGTTTCTTTTTAATATTTGCCTCATCAAGCCTACTTTGATAAGACTATAAAATATAATTGATTATAACGTGAAAAATATCAATGAATACGACATTTTTTTATTTGAAAAGTTTCCAAAATTAATTCCACTAGTGTACATGCCATAGTGAAAAATTGTCGTTTGTTTTTTTTTCTTTTCAATTTTATTTCAACCAAACTCTTGCGTCTTTTGTTTTTTTCTTCGTGTAACGAAAGAAAAGAACCGTCGTACTCGCAAGTGAAAATGTCTCGGGTTCCGGTGGTGGGCAAATACGCCGAGTCTGGGTAAAAATTGGAATTAGTAGGAAATTGGGATTTCCGGAGTGGCCCCTGGGGGAGAGGGGAAGGGGGGCTTTCTCCGTGCGACCACGAATAGCGAAACGAATGGAAATGGACCAAAACCGTCGAAACTCAAGAAGCCCTCGGATGAATGTGATATATATATATATATATATATATATATATATATATATATATATATATATATATATATATATATATGCACACAAACACACACACCTGCATGTACAATGGCCACCGTCGCCATCAGGCTAGAGGCTTTTGCGAAAGTAGATCGAAGTTAAGTGGTCGTATAGCAAAAGGCTTTTAACGAGCACCGCGATCGAATCGAGCGATAAAGAGAGAGAGAGAGAGAGAGAGAGAGAGAGAGAGTCTTTGTACTCTACCTCCCCTCTCTCTCTCTCACACACCCGCACACCGAAAAGCAACGAGATTTCAATTCGATCAGCTATAGATTGGCAGGTCTATATGGTGACACGATCCGCCTCCCTTCGCCTTACGTACCCAAGGTACCCGCTGCACACAGCCATAAGTCTCTTGCACACCCACATGCGGTTTACGCCCCCCACGAAAGTATCCCAACACCAGTTTAATCGAATGTTTTTCCTACGAACCCGAAACCTCCGAACTGTCAAAATAAAAGTGTCAAAACGTCCATACGTCCATACGTCCACACGTCCATGCTCCCGTGTGCTCGAGCCCACTCAACCAGACGCACGAGGCTGCTTAGTCATACCTCTCCGTTGCATACATCCCCGACTCTTTATATAGACATTTTGCATAGTTAGGATTGTTTATATATTAGCATACGGAGGTACGAGAATTCCATAGGTATACGCACGTGCTGTTTGCCGTGTAGCAGAATATATATATATATGTGTATGCAGGTATGTGTGCATATATCTACTCATGGGCTTCTCATTGTCCCTGGTTGTTGAACCCTTGGGAGAGATTCGCGGCACGCCGTTACGTTAGCCAATGTATGAATATGTACTGTACCACGTGCATGCACACACGCGGGGTGAAGACACGCGTGTGTATATGTACACATGACTGTGCCATTATAATTACGGGGGACAACGAAATATACAAAGGGTGTCCTGTTGTGAATGGGTAATCCTGCAACTCCCGATGGATCGGATCATGCCCTACTACGCTGGAATTTTGGTTTAGTAAAAGTCCCACGAGTTTTCGAGATTTTTGGCTTTGTGTTGTTTTTTTTTTAATCATCTGCTTTTGGTTTTTCCCATGGCATTTCTACAAATGATACGAATCGACAATAACTTCTGCACAAGATGTTTTGTAATTAAGGTTCATGATTTTTTTGATAGGTTTATATTGTAGATATTGAAATAAAAGTTGTTATACTTAATAAATACACGTTCGAAAAAATAAATTTTCATGTATTTATGTTGTGACCCAAACAAACTTTAAATGCGTTTTTCTCGATACAACGTTTTTCGACGGATTCATATTTACTATTTTTCTTTGCCAAAAACGATGAAAAAACCGTTTTTTTGTGTTTTCTCGAAAAATGTCCGCCATTTGGTTATTTTTGCATATATAAAAAATCGCATGATATGCGCTATAGCCATCAAGGGGAGGGTAGGGGGTTTGCACTTTTGGAAAATCGATTTTTTTTGTCTTTTCTTGTAGTTAAACATTTCAAGAATATAATCCCAAAGTTTCAAGTAAATTAGAGCAAAACTCTCGAAGTTATTGACTATTTAGTCCCGCTCCTCTAACACTGTAGCTCCGACTTCTCTAAACTTCAAACGCGTTTTCCTCGAAACCACTTTTTCAAAGTCCGTGTTCACTGCCATTTGAAAACTACATGACCGATTTATTTCACACTTGGTACACACTTTCTACATATAAAATACCTCCCCCCAACGGTTAGTTTGAGATTTTTTTTTTACATTGAGGGGGTTTTCCACCCCCAAAATGGCGGAATTTTTCGTGAAAAATAGCACTTTTCACTTTACATGACGACCAAAAATTTAGAAATGAAAAACAAAAATTATCAAAGTCCGTTGGGGGGAGGATTTGATGATACTTTGACTGAATTTGAATGGTACTTGATTTCAGATAATTTCCAGCTGAGATACAGTGAACACCGCAAATCGTGTTTTTCCAAAGGCGTTCTTGGAAAAGCTTTGTCACCGGCTTGTTTGTGGATATTTTCGCGTACAAATTTCACGGAATGTTCTTGAAATGACACTTAACAATGTACAAAAGTTTTCGATAAATTTACTCTATCCTTATAGATGAAAAAAATTCGTGTTTTTTTTTTCACGCTGAAACCCCGACCCTCCCCTTAAGGCGTTACCCCCACTTGTAGCGCAAAAAAGGCCTTTTTCATGAATTTTTTTAAAGAAAACTACAAAACTTTTTTAATCGATCAATATACCATCTTAAAGAACACATCTTGAAGAACTTTGAGTAATTTTTTTATTGAAAAATATTACATTGTTTAGTGGCAAATGGCCGTCAATGAAATAATGTTTTTATATACACGGTTTGCGGTGACCAACATTGCGGCGAAGTGGATCATCTGAAAAAAAAATGCGGATGGATTTAGTTAAATATAAGTATAAACTAGTCTTTATTCGAAGGATTTTAAAAAATATTCATTTTTCACAAAATGGCGGACAGTCAAAGTTAATGGTTCGATTCTAACGAAAAAAAACGGCCGTTTTTTGGCTATAAAACGGCCATTTTTTTTCCAAAAAAAAATCGAACGATTAAATACTACATTTTTATGTATTAAATAAGCCTGCAAAATTTCAAGAAGATCGGTTCATTAGTGTTCGAGTAATCTTGGTCACCGACTTCAGGAATGCCATTTTGAGAAAAACGCGTTTAAAGTTTCTCTTTCAACGCTCTTTCAACACGGATTCTTCTCTTTCAACGCTCATATCTCAGTCAATTTTGTTCGGATCGACTTGAAATTTTCAGGACATATTCTCAGATACTTATACTTCAAAAAAATGCAATAAAAAAATCGATTTAATCGATTTTAAAAATCGATACAATTATTTTAGGACATTTTTTTATCTACCCTTTACGTCTATAAATAGTGACTTGAATAAATGAATAAATAACATTTTTATGCATTTCGAAAGTGTATTTATTAAGTGTAACAACTTTTAGATCAATATCTATAACATAAAACTATTTTAAAAAATCATAAAAATAGCCTTTTTTAGTGTCTAAAGTGAGAAGACCCCTCAAGGTTAAAAAGAAGACTTTTCTAGATAAAACAAATAACCAAGAGTATTTTTTTTTTAATCGGGTCAAAAAAAGTTATTTGTAGAAATGGAATGCGGAAAACCAAAAGCAGATGATTTTAATCTCGAAAACCGTGGGACTTTTGCTAAACTGAAATGGCAGCATATAGAAGAACATGATCTGACCTATCGACAATGCAGGATTGTCCATTCATAACAGGACACCCTGTGTGTGTGTGTGTGTGTGTGTGTGTGTGTCTGTATATATATATATATATATATATATATATATATATATATATATATATATATATATATATATATATATATATATATATATATATATATATATATATATATATATACATATACATATACATATACACACACATATATATATATATATATATATATGCGATGAAGGAGCCTTACGTAAGACTCCGGCAATATCCTTGCAGGAACTTTTACTGTACACGCAAGGTATGACGGAGAAATACCGTGAAGATTCTACCGCCAGGTAAGGATGTCTATCTCGATGTGAATGTACGTATTTCCGGTCTTTGCATTTCGGGATAATGTTCCTGCATATTCATATCGGAAAATTAGACCGACACTGGTGGATGGGTGGTCGGGGTTTGGCTCCAGCGATCCTTCGGGTTGAGCAGTAGCATTGTGCATGGCCGATACTCGGAGGGGTGACCGCTTAGCCGTGAACTGGCGCATCAACCAGTGATGCGGAAGGCCGGATGGGGAATTCATGACGTTGTAGTTTGCATCGTTGGAATGCAAAGATTTTTTTCTTTGTTTTTCCATTTGTTTATTTTTACCACTATGGACAGTCTGCTATGTGGGAATTGAGATCGCAAATCTCTAAGAAGACCATGCCAAAACGTGCGAATGATGGTCACGGCCTACATCAGCCAACAAAAGTTTGATCAATGCAAAAAAAAATTATTTTCGTTGCATTCCAACGGTGCAAACTTCAACGTCGTAATACTTACGTCACCTTGGTGTAGATACTTGAGTAAAACGTCTGCGTACCAGAGAATCAGAAGGATATGGGTCCGCCTATGCCGATAGGGATTTTCCACAGTTTCCCCGTACCCTCGGCAAATGCCATAAGGTGTAGCTTAAGGATATACACCAAGATGGTCGAGGTCGAGGATTTAGATACTATGGACATTCCGTTGACCGTAGAAGACCTACACTATGGGACTGGTATCGATGATTCCATGTAAGTTGACAAATTTCATGATTTATTCATTCCCAAATTTTCAAACGCGTTTTTCTCAAAACCACGTTGTTCAAATCGGTATCCAAAATTTCTCGAAAACCAATGAACCGATTGCCTTGAGGTTTTTTGTGGTTATTCTATACACCATTATCTAGTACTTGTCATAGGATTTTTTCCCCCGTTACTTAGTTTTTGTTTTATAGGCAAAATAATAACTTATTTTTGGCCCAAAAATCACTATTTATGTTCAAACGTCCGCCATTTTGTCATAAATCGATATTTTCAAAATCGGCTATGACAAGTACTAGATTATAGTATCTAATTTAATAATCTTTTTGGTTTTGTTTTTCAGATGATTTTTGAAGAAACGCCAGTGGGTATCGTATACGCAGATTTTTTTACGACGCTCCAAGGATCATACAATATCCTTGTATATTTTTGATATTTTTAAATAAAGAAAATTAAACATATTTTTGAATGTATATACTTATAGATAATTAAAACCCCAATCCGAAATTTCAAATAGTTTTATAGTCCTAGGTGTATATCTCCCCGTAAGGGAGTAGGCTACTGCGCAAGTGACGAACACTCGTTCGTCGCTTGAGGCAACTCAAATTGAAGAGAACGGTCCAACGTGTGATGCAGGAACAGCAGATTAGTGGTAAACTTATGATTACAACGATAGAACCGCTGGTAAAACTTTAAACGTGTTTTTCTCGCAACTATAATTTTCAAAACCGAGGACATAATTTATCGACATCTAATGAACGGATTGACTTTAAATTTGGTACACTTACCAGGTGTAGAAGTATGAAACCGGAATTTCCCTATAGATGGTGCAATCCATCAGTTTAGTTTAGGGACCAGTTTACACCAGTATATTTTTCTATAACCTTAAACATGTCGAGTTTTGTGCCTACGAACTACGATTTGCGGACAGCATTGGTTTTCTGTTATCATTTGAAGAAAACTACTGCAGAATCGCATCGAATGCTTGTGGAAGCTTACGGTGAACATGCTCTTGGTGAAACACAGTGTTTCGAGTGGTTCAAAAAATTCAAAAGTCGTGATTTTGACGTGAGAAACGAAGAGCGTGGAGAAGCACCGAAAAAGTTCGCAGACAACGAATTGCAAGCCTTATTGGATGAAGATGATACTCAAAGTCAACAGGAACTCGCGGATCAATTGAATGTGACGCAGAAAGCCGTCTCCATTCGTTTGAAAGACCGGAATATGGAAAAAGGCAGCACAAAGTCATTTTGCGTCATGATAATGCTCCATCACACACAGCAAAACGCGTCAGGAAAATGATCGAGGCGCTCAGTTGGGAAATACTAGCGCTTGCGGCTTATTCTCCAGACTTGGCTCCGTCCGATTATTATCCATTCGCGTCAATGGGACACGCTCTCCCTAAACAACGCTTCGATTCGTATGAAAATGTACGAAAATGGCTCGACAACTGGTTCGCTTGAAAAAAAGAACTGTTTTTTTTTGGCGTGACATTCATAAACTGCCGGAGAGGTGGGAAAAATGTATAAATGGCAATGAAGATTATTTTGAATAAAATATTTTTGATCATTTTCAAACAACAGACGTGCAATTTTTTGCAAAAAAATGCCGGTTTCGTACTTCTACACGTGGTATTCAGTGTAACATTAGTTTGGTCTTGATCGACGTTTTTCTTCTCAACATTTTTTCATTAGTTGGTAACATCAATATCATTTTTGTTCGGCAAATCGAAGAAAAAAATCCAATTTTTTTTTTTGATGATTAAAACACGATAGCAAAAAATCTCGGTCAAGTTTTTGCCAATATTGTCCATTTAAAATAAATCAAGTTTTTTTTTTCAAAATCAACTTCTTCAATTACTAATATTTCTTTCAATGGAATTCGGTACACAACTTTCTTAAAGTACATACGAATAAATGTCTAAACGATTTTTCAATCAACTTTCTTATTCTCTCAAAAACAATTTTTAAAAATAATCCAGATTTTCCGGTTGTCACAGTAGCCTAACCTCTTAAGAATCCCGCCAAAGGCATACGTTGGAACGCGGCAAATAATAATAATATATACAAAAATTATCGCCAAATTCTAAAACCGGAATAACGTCGCGAGATATTGAAAAATCGATCCCTCCAATTGCTCGGCCCATTCGAACCTCGGAACGGGTAGCAATAATTCTTCGTTCTTTATCCTCTCTTTTCTTTCTCAACAAGCACCCGTTGCTCAGTACACCTTAACGTGCGTTCGTTCGTTGGCCGCGTTCAATTCGCGATCGAGAGACCGAAACTTCTTATCGCGGCCAACATCTTACCGTAGAGAAAGAAAGAAGAAAAAAACGTGCGCGGAACTTTCAAAGCGTGGAAGCGAGGTTCTTCGCATCGGATAAGAAAAAAATTACGAAAAAAAAACGAATGATAAAGACGCGAAGGGAAAACCGGTTGGAAACTTGTTCGGGGCAAATACTGACCGCGCCGATCGACTCGATAAGCGTTTCGGATTTTCCGGCTAATGAACTGTGCTTAGTGACAGAGAAGAAAAGTTTTTTCCATCGTTTTGGCATGTTGTTCTTACTGTGGAAAGAGAGGGGGGGGAGAGAGAGAGAGAGAGAGAGAGAGAGAGAGAGAGAGAAAGAGAGCAAGAGCGAAATGAAAAGTTACTATCGACCGCATCGGTTGGAAAACGTTACACGCAGCGCCACGATGATAGTACGGAGATTTGCACGAATAAGTGCATATGTGTGAGATTGTTCACATTTAATATATACCGGCGGCATTTTGGGCTCGCGACTGGGCAGCCCACCAAAGCGGGTAATGACCCAAATCATACCGCAAGGAGCTTTGACTAAAAATAATAATTGCACGTGTACATAATATATACAGGGTGTTAGAAACGTCGATGCAAAGCCTTAAGGGGTTACCCTCACTTGCGATTTTGGAAAAATCGTTTTTTTATTGCATTTTTTTGAAGTATAAGTATCTGAGAATATGTCCTGAAAATTTCAAGTCGATCCGAACAAAATTGACTGAGATATGAGCGTTGAAAGAGAAGAATCCGCGTTGAAAGAGCGTTGAAAGAGAAACTTTGAACGCGTTTTTCCCAAAATGGCATTTCTGAAGTCGGTGACCAAGATTACTCGAACACTAATGAACCGATCTTCTTGAAATTTTGCAGGTTTATTTAATACATAAAAATGTAGTCTTTAATCGTTCGATTTTTTTTTCGAAAAAAAAAATGGCCTTTTTATAGCCAAAAAACGGCCGTTTTTTTTCGTTAAAATCGAACCATTGACTTTGACTGTCCGCCATTTTGTGAAAAATGAATATTTTTTAAAATCCTTCGATTAAAGACTAGTTTATACTTATATTTGACTAAATCCATCCGCATTTTTTTTTCAGATGATCCACTTCGCCGCAATGTTGATCACCGCAAACCGTGTGTATAAAAACATTATTTCATTGACGGCCATTTGCCACTAAACAATGTAATATTTTTCAATAAAAAAATTACTGAAAGTTCTTCAAGATGTATTCTTTAAGATGGTATATGATCGATTAAAAAAGTTTTGTAGTTTTCTTTAAAAAAATTCATGAAAAAGACCTTTTTTGCGCTACAAGTGGGGGTAACGCCTTAAGGGGGTCACCTCGTTAGGAACATATCTAACCTAGGTTACCTTGGTCCAAAGTCAAAGGATTTCGAGTTATCATGGTAAGCATGATTTTTGGAAAATTTCCCAAAATTAGATACAAACTCGTTCATAATGTACAAACAGACAATAATTGGTAATTAAAAACTCTTTTGCGCCTTAGCTTAATGTGTATTCAATCGACAAACACCAATACAATTACGTGTATCCACACAACTAACTAAATAGGACGTGTTGAATAATTTGAAAAACTTCCCAACTTCAATTTCAACTTCAATATCCCTAGTGTAAGTGTGCGTGTGGGTGTGAGTTTGTTTGGGTTTGTTCGATGACCCAAACAAACCCAAACGAGGATTAGGTCGCTGCGACTCGTCACTTACGTTATCAAACAAACCCAAACACACTCACACACACACACTTATACTTGGTTTTGTTTTATAACGGAAGTGACGTGCCGCAGAGGGCTTCTTCATTTGGATTTGTTTGGGTTATCGACCAAACCCAAAACATCTCACATCCACACACACATGCACACTTACACTAAGGATATTGAAAACATTACTTGGTCGTGGTACATTCTGAATAGCTCTAAAATAGTAAAAAAATGGTATTCTAACCTAAAAATTATTAACGTTATCAAAAAACTTTCCCTACAACAGTTGTTAGTCTTGGCCTAATAATTGTTTTGGGGGAAAAAACGCATGATCCCATTTTTTTTAAACATGCCGGCCATCTTAACGTCACCAATTTGATATTTGGGCCCAAGAAGATTTTTTTTGACGTCCCCCTTTGAACCCTAAAAGTTTTATCATACTCAATACTGGATCGGAGCAGTATTTTTCGAGATGAATCAGGTGTAAGATTAAAATGGGACACCCGGTATATATATATATATATATATATATATATATATATATATATATATATTTATATAGGTATGTATATGTATATATGTATATTTGTGTCATGTGTAAGTTCATCGTTGGCTGTCAAATATAGGTCAAGACACAAATAATTTTCCACATACATCGTTTCCGTTTAAAGAGCCCAACGTCACTGAACTCAAGATTTCTGTTCTTCTCGTCCGCTCTAGCATCCCAAGCTCTAGAATTTTCCACGTCCGAAGTTGACGCTTCCTACGAATCTCTGCCTTTTATTATTTTCGTTACAGTTACCAAATATTCATCATAAAAAAATGCACCATTTTACTTATCTTTGTGGATTTAAAGTCTTGCGGGAAATATTTCTCATTTCGTCGGCAATATAAATGGCTAAACTGCGACGAAGGGGCCAAAGCCCGCAATGGTTATGAGCAAGGAAAATGACGGATCTTTCTATTCCTCATTTTTAGTTTCTTCCAGGCGAGTAGACAGAACAGCGAGGTTATTTTTTTCACCATTTTTATTAAAATGACAAGGCTTCTGCGGGTGACTGGCAATGATAGGTCGAAAAACAGACATCCCAGCCGGCGGTCTTTTCGCGGACGGGTTGGCACGTGAGACAGACAATTGGAGATTTCAAATGGCTTTTCTACGTGACTTGTAGCATGGAGAGACCTCCGGCAACGAGAGAGAGAGAGAGAGAGAACAAGCAAGAAGAAACCGACAGGAAAGAATTGGACTTGACAAAATGTTTTGCTATATTTTTTGGACGATATACAATATATTTAGAATAATAATAATGATTCATCGTATTAGTTATTTTATTATATTATACAACAGTATAAATATAATATCATAATATATTATAAATAGAATATTATAATATATTATATATATTATATTATAATAGATTATATACATAAACAATATAACATTTATAAGAACAATATAGGTGAATTATCATTACTTCTGATACCTTGGTGTAGATACTTGAGTTAAAGTCTGTGCACCATAGAATCAGAAAAATGTAGGGCCGTTTGTACCTATACCTATAGCCTATACCTATAGTGTAGCTTAAGGCGAGAAATCCCTTTAGAATTAAAAAAAAATAGATCTTTTTTACATATTTCGAAAGTATGATACCCAAAGAACATACTGACCAAAGGAAAACTTGAAATATTGAATATTTGCGGAGTTATCGTTTATAGTTGGTAATTCACTACAATTAATAGTTTTCACATGTTGAAACTTTAAACGCGATTATCTCGAAACTACTTTTTGAAAAACTGCTCGTGTTGTAGCTCAAAAAGTTATCGACCGATTTGGATGAAATTTTGGGAGGTTACTCTCAAATGTCAACTCTTTGACTTTGACTTTTTGACTTTGAGTCTTTGACTTTGACCGCCTTATGTTTTTATGCGGCTTGAGGTGCTCCACAAGAAGGTTGAAAAAAAATGTACCATTTCATTTTATAAATTGGAGGTGACCTTCACTGTGCGTCAGTGCCTCCGTCGAAAAAAAAATTGGTCGCATTTGATGGCCCCCTTCACACCGTGCAACTTTTGTCTGGAACACTTTTTTAAGACGTCGACAATTGCCGAGTTATTTCGGGTGGCAGAAATAACCCTGTATATGTGTGTGTGTGTATATATATATATATATATGTATGTATGTATGTATATTATAGTTACGTAAAAATCGCTATAGAATACTCCTTAAAACTTTCGCTCCACGATTCGCCAATTACACGCACATTTCTTACTGATCGCAGCAATATACCATGTACAGCAACGAATATTCAATATCTGCAATACAATAAATATTCGTCTACTCACTTCGTCTGGAAGCCCTCAAACTCCTCCTGCTGCTCGCTGATCGACGCTTCGAGGTCCAGATAGGCCCCGTAGTCCCCATCCTTGTAAAGCTGCAAAGCTGTATCATCCAGCTGAAATACAAAAATTGACATTGAATTGCTAAAATATAGGCTGAATTAGAAAAAAAAAACGTTGTCGAAAGGGCAGCACAGACAAATAGAAATTGAGAAAATTGTGCACGTTCTGTGGATTCGGGGTAAATATATTATGAGGCATGAACGACGTGCAGCGAAGTGTGTACTCGATTTGACGGGCTACATGTACCTAGGTGGGTAAAAAAAATGCATTTTCCAAAAACATTTTTATTCGATAGTATCACCTTTCAGCTATATTCCCGGAAAATTTCATTGAAATATTTATAAAATTGAATGAGCTAGAGCTTCTAGCGGCGGTTGGGCGGGCGGAAGCAGCACCGTACTTCGAACTTTAAACGAGTTTTTTTCGAAACACTGTTTTTAAAGTCGGTGGACATAATAACTCGAGAACCACTTGATGGATTGTTTCTAAATTTACAGGAGATGCGACGCGAAACATTTAAAGGTCGTTGACGATCTAAGTTTTTCAAAATCGATCTTCGTTTTTTCAAAATTACGTAAAAATGACGACTATTCTCATAGATATTGTATGCTGGAGTTTCAATTCGTCGGCACGGTGTTAAAGTAAATTATTTCGAAAATCGACGATCGTCAACGACTCGTATTTATTGTCCACTTGAATGACCCGTTTGGTTTTTAGATTTCGGATGGACCGTTTAAGCTGGAGAGTGTCCACCGGTAAACATCGTGGAAAAAATGTCATACTGCCGGCGGCCATGTTGTTGTTTATCTGTATTTATTGGTGATTTTTTTCGAGGCTCGCAATGCATGTACCATTGTGCTAAAAAAAATGCATTTCTTTTTTACCAACCGTTTCCGAGGAAAACAAATTGGAATGTGGCCATTTTTTCGGGCCTCTACCCAGGTAGGGAATCAAAAGGCTGACGATGGAAACAAACTTGTGCGAGCCTTGTTTCACCGAGCCTGAGTGAGACAGACCTGGGCCAGGTTTCATTGCATCATTTGGAGCAGCCTGGAACCAAGACTGGCTGCTTAGCCTAAACTCAGGGTTATTTCAAGCTGTATTCAGCCAGTGAATTTTAAGGCTAAAAAATCAAGGCTGGATGCAGGCTTGTTTCAGGTTGTCATAAAATAAAATAAATTTTAAATAATATTTTTTTTGTACTTTTATGAAAAAAAAAATTAGCAATAAATTTGTCGGGTGCGAAGACACGAAAAACGAAAGCGAAGGAGGCAGCTCAGAACATTTAAACATATTCTCTTATCGATATTTATGAGGTACACAAACATTTTTTTTTCTCGTCACATACACATTTCGTATATACTCACTCTCTGGGGTTTGCGTACACTCTGTGTATTACGTGTCCCATAAACAATAAATAAAATAAAGTATTGTGTTTAAAATATTTTATATATATTTTATAACAAATAATATAATGAATAATAAATATATATAATAAATAAAATGAATTTTTTACATATTTATTAAATTTATCCCAATGTAGAATATAGAAAACTAAAAAACAGGCCTCATATAGTCTCGAGAAGAGTTTGGGATAAGCCTGGTCATAAATGCTCGTGAAGGCTTCATTAAGGCTCGTTTTGAACCTTGTTGTTTCGTCGTTTCAGGCTTAGTACAGGCTTTTCTACCAGCCTTTGGTCAAGCCTGTGTGCAACAGCCTGAAACCGCGTTATCATTCAGGGATTCAGCTAGGCCTGAAATCAGGCTGGTGCCCAGCCTGAATAAAAAAATGTGAGCCTTGTTTCAGAGCTTGGCGAGCCCTTTTTTCATCGTCAATTCCTCCCTGGGTAGATGTAGCCCCTTAATTCGAAGGAGCGAGGCGGGTCCAATTGTTGGTCATATTATGATTAGGATGTTTTTTCGCGACGGATAAGGATTGGCGCAAAATTTGTTAAAAGTTGACGAAGACGGATGGCCCGGAACTTTGCAAAGTAATTTGCGAGCTTATTTGTTTTTTCCCGAATTTAGCGCCGGGCCAAAAAAATCGCTTTTTTCCTTCGGGCGCGTGTGTCTCGTGCTTCGGTATTTGGGCGGGGGTGGGAGGAGAGAAATTGCCTCATAATAACGAGGGGACGAAGCTTCAAGAGAGACGGCGATTCGCTCGAGAGAGGCTCGAAAAACTGTACGTGGTTATTATATTTTGGGGCTATGTGTTTTTTTTTTCGAATGTACACGCGGAGAAGGACGCGCACGCGGGTAGATCATCGGATGACATAAATTTTGCCGTTAGGTGAGCAACCCCTCCGATGTGTTTGGGAATAAAAATAAATTCATGGCAGTTCGACGAACTCTCATTTGCTCTCTCTCTCTCTCTCTCTCTCTCTCTCTCTCTCTCTCTCTCTCTCTCTCTCTCGCTCTCTCTCTTTCTTTCTCTCTCTCATCCGGGCATCAATGTCACGCGCACTATATTCCGTCTCGGTTTTCACCTTTTCCAAGAAAGATCGCCAGCTCAAAGTGCAGCAACTTTAATGATCGCGCGGCCTCGCAATGTCTCTCGTTCCCGGATAAATTTACCGACAAAAAAAAATCGAGCCTGCGCGACAACGACCACGCTACCGTGTCGGAAATCCTG
This sequence comes from Ophion ellenae, assembly GCA_963210295.1. Lineage (NCBI taxonomy): Eukaryota > Metazoa > Arthropoda > Insecta > Hymenoptera > Ichneumonidae > Ophion > Ophion ellenae. Next base: position 44,834,366 of record OY723390.1, read on the forward strand.
TTCAACCAAAGAACCGAACAATGCTGTTCGAGTTTGCGTCGCTTAAAGGCAATGGAAAAGTCCATCAGTTTTTGGACACTTAATTTGAAGAGAAAAATCAATAAAAAATCTTCGGTTGCGATACGAAAATTGTGCAAACTTTTTTTAAATCCTCATGGAGAAGTGCAACCGGAGTAGCTTGGCAATAGTTTCGTTTTGTTGGCTTGGAAACTTGCCAATTCATTCCTGCGCCCCCCCCCCCTCTCACTCTGTCTCTCTCTCTTTTTTTCTCTTTACAGACTTTTACTTATGGGGTTAAAGTCTGCATCGTTGGCGTGCAACGACAATTCGTTTCAATTTCAGATTTTTACAATTATCAAAAATCATATTCTGTAAATTTAGGCTTTAGGTCGCTAAATAATTATCCTCAAAAGTGTTCCCCTGACTTTCATAGCTTAGATCTGCCAAAGGAAGTTTGGGAAATTCAGAAAACAAATATTTCGTCACCCTTTAATGATGCAAACTTGAACGTAATTTTTACTTTGTATTTCAATTTCTTCTTTCAATTCGTGTTATAGAAAACAAATTATTTTTGTTATTATATTATATTGTTTATTTTTCTGTTCATATCGAGTCTATATTTCCTTAATTTCTGTTCATTTTTACTTTGTGCTTTAATTTGCTATTTCAATTCGTGGTTTAGAAATATTATGATTTTTGTTACAATATTATATTGTTTATCTTATGGGATGGTATATTGTTCCTTTTTGTTGTTATATTTAAACATTCTTCAAATTTCTATTTATTGTTTGTTTTGATTATTTCATTTTTTTAAATTCCTGTTAATTATTTTTTTCATATTCCATCTATAACGTTATATTTGTCCGAAAGTTACTAGGCCATAATGAAAATTTATTACGCTCTCCCTCTCTCTCTCTCTCTCTCTTTCTCTCTCTCGCTTCCTCCCTGTATTCTCCACTCTCTGAAGTGTACATAAGCAGCATCACTCAAGACCATCTCCGAGTCAGATGCAATATGCCCTGTTCCTCTTTTCAGCAGGGAGCCTCGGCTTGCCATGAACAATTGCTGGTACAGCTTTTCTTAAATATTCCCCATATATATATATATATATATATATATATATATATATATATATATATATATATATATATATAGTCTATTTTCTCCACCTCGTTCTTCCATACAATTGCCAGGAGGGACGAGGAGAGAGAGAGAAAGAGAGAGAGAGAGTTCGACCTGAACCGTTATGTAACTCATCTCATCTTTGTATTCGTGGTTACTCTCTGGCAAACGACGAAGGTGTATATTCACCTTTCCAGCTTCCAAGCGAATCGGGGTCGCTTATTATATATATATATATATATACATATACATATATATACATATATATATATATATATATATATATATATATATATATATATATATATATATATATATATATATATATATATATATATATATATATATATAAGTACGGCCTGCAAACGCCGTTAAGTGAGATAGTAATAATCCGTGCAAAAGTGTCGTTACTGACAAAAATAACGCCGAGTCTCCGAAGACTTCTGGCTCTCTCTTTGTCTCTCTCACTCTCCCGTCATATATACATCATCTTAGGCAAATATATACGCATTATAATTAGAGACTGTACGACGAGTACATACTCGACTCGAGGGAGCATAACGAAGCGCGCGATAGAGCTCTGAGAATCTTACGCGAGATATCGAATAGCCATATTGCATATGTATATTACCCATGTTCGTATGGGCTGTTCGATCGGAAGGAACAAATCAGATTGAGAAAATAGGTACTGCTTCTTCTCAGCCCATTATTTAGTGGAAATATATATATATATATGTGTGTGTGTGTGTGTGTGTGTGTGTGTGTGTGTGTGTGTGTGTGTGTGTGTGTGTGTGTGTGTGCGTGTGTGTGTGTGTGTGTGTGTGTGTGTGTGTGTGTGTGTGTGTGCGTGTGTGCGCGCGCGTGTGTGCGCGCGCGTGTGTGCGCGCGCGTGCGTGTGCGTGTGTGTGTGTGTGTGTGTGTGTGTGTGTGTGTGTGTGTGTGTGTGTGTGTGTGTATGCATACCAGAATCTCACACAATAACTTTAACTTTTTTGATGCTCAATTTTTCGCTATTATTTTCTTTTTGCCCTAAATTCCTTTTTGAAGAAATATTTAAAATAAAAGAGGCTTTTCTATACAAGTTTCTATACAAAATTTATGTATGTATATCTATATTCAAGTTTATATACAATACGTATATGTGTGCGTGTGCTTTTCTAATTACTCGAAAGCTTTTTTTATTTTGTAAAAATAATATCGATGAACTGAGCATCCAAAAAGTGTTTTGGGGTTTTTGGTGTGGGATTTTAGGTTGTACACTACCGGCCAAAAGTTTCCGGACACTTCAGAAAATTGCAAAACCTTCGATCACTGGCTAATTGCCAAGTAATGTTAGAATAATATAGTTCATTTCATTTATTATTTTACGAAGATGTTATATAGCTCTGTATAATTAATAATATTATTTTAATATGATTTTGCAATTATCCAAAGTGATCGAAAGTTTTGCAACTATCTGTTATAGTGGTGTGTGTGTTTGTTTGGGTTGTTTCGATGTGTTTTTTTTTTAACGAACTGGGAGTATTCTTTTTATTTTGCTAACGCAGCAGAAAATTAGCATCGAAAAAGTTTGCTTTACTGGAATGCAGCAAAAACAAAAAAATCCCATTATTCTAAATTTCTATTTAACATTTTTTATTACATTTATGTGTTTTTTTCACTCAACTTCATTTTCAATTTATTTATCCTTTTTTCCTGTCATTTTCTGAAATTTATTGCCTCATTTACTTTTCGAAAAATTGCCCTTCAGAATTTTTTTTCCGCAAATTAAGGTTCTATTTTACGAGGATTCTGAAATAAAGTTTAAACGATTTTATGGTGTGAATCTGTCCGAAATTTTCAGTATATTTGAATATATACTATATTCAAATATACTAAATATAGTATATTTGAATATATACTATATTCAAATTTTCATTGGATTCCAACTGCGTGCGGGCTCCAAGATGACGATTTTCGAGGTCTGATCGCACTTGGCACAGAATGCCCCGTACGGGGGGCACAAAGGTTCGCGCGTTCGAAGCTACTCGGCTCGCTCGAACGATCATATGGGTAACGTGTCCTAAGGTGTATACGCGTGTAATACCTTCGCGTATCGCGCGCTTTACTCGCGCACCGTTCGACCCAACTCTAAGCGCGGTGTGTACGTAGTTTTTTTTTTGTTTTTATTTTTCTCGACTCTTTTTTTTTTCATTTTTCACCTTGTGGCGCGCGAGTTTCACGCTCGAGCGCGGACGTAAGTGTAAGTATAGGAAACGCGAGAGGCGCAACGGCATCGCGTACGCTTTCGCATATATATATATATATATATATATATATATATATATATATATATATATATATATATATATATATATACATAGGGTGGCCCGAAAAATGACGTCCAAAAGGAAAATCCAGATGCCTCGTAATGAACTTTTTTACTTTTCGATCGATCTTATCGATTTTACGATGAAGGAACAATTTTTGAAAAAAAAAAGAATTTTCTTATTTTGTTTTTCTCGTTCTATATACTTTTCTCGCGGTTTTGATTACTCGTGTTATCATTATGATGTGCACTGTTAAGGCCTTAGGCCACAGTAACGGGTATAAAATCATGTGCGAATTTAACAATTTTTTTTTCGTATGAAAAAGTGATTCACTCATAAAATTAATTACACGTCTATCAAGTATGAATATCAAGCTGTTAGAGAAAAAATATATATTTTTTTGGATAAAGTTCCGAAAACCTCCCACCTCCGATTGCGCTGAAATTTTGTGAAGACCTTCATTTTAGTGTTATAAAAGAACCCCTAAAGGGATTTTTGGCGCATTGAAGTAGTTTTCGAGATATCGATTTTTAAAATTGTAAAAAAATATTTTCTTTCGCTGATATCTCAAAAAATAGTGGTGAATATGCAGTTTTCGAGAAAATGATAGGGGATACTTTTTGTAGGAAATTAAATTTGCTACAAAAAAGGTCTCATACAGAATTTTCAAAAACTGCATATTTTAGCCTGAAGATTAAAAAAATATGTTTAATTGACAATGGGCAAGTTTTCAGTCAGCTGACCACGGTGAACCGAACGTTCATTAATTTTTTTTATTTTTAATCAATTTTGAGTCAAAAAGTAATTTTAAGTCAAAAAGTCGATAATTTTAACTCGAAAAGTAGTTTTATTGTCATTGGGGGGGCTACGGCCCCCCCAACCCCCCGGAGGGCCCGGACCCCCCCGTGGTCCAGTAGCAACTCATTCCAGTTGTCACTCACTGCAGTAGCCAGCACACCCTTAAAATTAGCCAAAAACTCGCCCATTGGCAATTAAACGCATTTTTTTAATTTTCGAGCAAAAATATGCAGTTTTTGAAAACTTTGTATAGGACCTTTTTTGTAGCAAATTTAATTTCCTACCCAAAATGTGTTACTTTTTTTTCAAAAACTGCATATTTACCGGGTTTTCGGCGAAACAAATTTTTTTTTACATTTTCAAAAATCGATATCCCGAAAACTACTTCGATGCGCCAAAAATCCCTTTAGGGGTTCTTTTATAACACTAAAATGAAGATCTTCACAAAATTACAGCTCAATCGGAAGTGGGGGGTTTTCGTAACTGCACCCTTTTTTTCGACTACTCGAAACTTCTCGAAACAGCTTTTTCCCAATTGGCGTGACGAATAACTTCAACAATTTCCACTCGATTTACTTCAAATTCAAAAGTTAAGTTCCTAATTGCATTTCGCAGAGAAGTACGTACGGAATTTCTGATTAATCGAAAACTTTTCATTATATGAGCAGTTTATGAGCAGTTATAACGAAATTTTTCACTGAAAATTCATTTCTTAAGTTCAAATACCTACAACTTTTGAATAAAACAATATTTTTTAAATTCCGTAGGTACTTCTCTGGGTATTCTACTGTAGATTGACGAGAATTTTTGTTTTTTGATCTAGGTAAAAAATTTTGGATGCTAAATGTCACGCGGCGGAGCGCCTAAAAAAAAGATAACAAAAAAAAATATTAGTAGTCGGCCATTTCGTACATCGAAAAGAAGAAATATATTTTTTCTAACAGCTTGATATTCATACTAAATAGATGTGTAATTAATTTCATGAGTGAATAACTTTTTCATGCGAAAAAAAATTCTTAAATTCGCACATGATTTTACACCCATTACTGTGGCATAAGGCCTTAAGCAATAAATAAAGGACCAACCGAACATTAAAGTAAACGCCTTAGACTTTGACCCAAAGTTAAAAATCGCAAAAGTCCACAAGGGCGTACGAATAATTATTGAAAGTAACCAAAATCTACGAATAATGTGCCAACGGATAAACGAGATGCAAGGGAAAAAGAATGCGACAGTGCAGACATCCTAGACCCGCCCCCTCGTTCGCCTTCCTCCACCGTGTGTTACTCAGGAATTTTACGACTTCTTTTATTTTACGCTCAGCCACCGATCCAATAAAGCTTTCACGAAATTGCGGTCTCGCACGATTCGGGGATCTTGGGGGAAGATTTTATGTTTATTTTTATTTCATTTTATTTTATTGTATGGATTGTTCATCTCGGAGCGATCCTCGTATCGTAAAATAGTCAGACCTCCCGCGCTGGACTTGTAGACTGTGTGGCTCGCGATGTGATAAGTCGGTAGAACACGGGCCTTCGAGATATTTTTCCCGAGGAGTAGTTTTCGTTTTTTCGAAATTGTATTTATATATACAGGGTGTCCTGTTGTGAATGGATAATCCTGCAACTGTCAATAGGTCAGATCATGTCCTTCTATACGAGGTTTGTTCAAAAAATAAGGTGACTTTTTATTTTTCTCGCAAAATATTTATTTTATCATCAATATCTATTTTGTCCTGTGAAAAGTAATCGCCCACGAAAATCGAATGTATCGTAATGTAATTATTTTTTTAACGAACCTCGTATGCTGGAATTTCAGTTCAGTTAAAGTCCCACGGTCTTCGAAATAAAAATCATCTGCTTTTGGTTTTTTGCATGTCATTTCTACAAGTGATAACTTTTTTTTTACTTTATCGTAATGATAAGAGTTAAATTTCGAAGGTTCTCGATAAAGTTTTCGAAAAATCGTGATGAGTGCAAAAAACACGCCAAAATATAAAAAATCAGGCGGAAACGAGAACAGGCATAGTAGCGGTCACCGCGTATTGGCCTGGAAATGCAAACCGCACGGTGACCCCTTGCGCCCACACCAAGAGGCAACCGGAAACGAGGTCCTACCGCGGACACGTTAGATCGCGAGCGAGATCCTAATTTCGCTGCACTTGAGTCACCACGGTAAAAAAAAATCGACAAAAAGTCGAGTACGTACCGTAAAACGGGGCTACTTTGACATTCAGGGTAACTTTGACAGTTTTTGGGGCTACTTTGACAGAGCGCCAAAATACGTTTTAAGGGCTATACCAGTGTGAAACTTTCAAAAAAATCGATTTTTTTTGTGCCTTTTTCGACAGTTTAGACACTGAAAAAAAATTCGTTCATCCATCCAAAATTCAGTTGGTTTAACAAAATTGTATCTTTAAATACGTTCAACTTGATTTTTGATTGGCATAACAAAACAGTATAGTTATGCAGTAACCAAAGATACATTTAAACTGTCTGCTTATTTAACATGACTGAGTAACTGTTAAAACAAAATATCGAGACAAAATGCATTTTGCACATTCAACGATTCTTTTTTACTCAGTGTACATTCGAAAATATCATTATTATTTATATCATTTATATCGATATCATTATATCTTGCAAAAATCGATAGTTAAATCTTTAAACGCGATATCTCGAAATGAGATTTTTCAAATTTGCTGACATTGTAACTCAAAGAGCAAATATCCGATTGACTTGAAATTTGAACTGAGTACTCTTGAATATATTTACTCTACAATGACGTAGAATATTTTCGATTGGATGAAAATTGACGATTTGGCATTGAAAAAAACGACCATTTTATAGGCAAGAAAAAATACTTTTTTTTCACAACTACGTCATTTTGTTAGATTTTCATAATGTTCGAAAATCCTACATCATTGTACAGGAAATATCTTCCAGTTTAACGACATTTTTTCCTTTTTCGGTTTCAGCTACTCAATCGGCCGGAATCATGTCAGCAGTGGATGAACTTTTTTTTTGGCGCCCCCGAAGGCAGCGCATAAGTCGCTTGGATCTCAATATTTTTCTATGAAAAAATTATGTAATATAAGTCGAATATAGCCCAATATATTCTCAATTTTCCGAAACATTTAATTGAGTACTTTTCTTCCAAAAAATTCCTTAAAATCACCCAAATTTTCAACGTTCACACTGGTATAGCCCCTTAAACGTGTGCGCAGCGAGCCCGACCTTGACCTTCTGTGGCGGGCGGCGAGTGCGGGGAATAAACTCGAACAACAATTTGTTGTTCAAGTTTGTTATAATGTTGCTAAAGTTGATTGTAATGTTGCTCAAGTTGATTTTGATCTCAATGACAATTATAAGATTCATTAAGCGCCTGTAATAGCACCCCAGGTACTTGATATTTTTATGTAAAATATTTCCTTAAGGGGGGGCACCACTGTAACTGCCCATTTTCGACCGTTTTCTTTGGATTTGTTTTTAAAGGAATAAAATACATGGTCAAAAGAGCTTTGAGGTTTTATAAGGTATGTATTGAAGGATGTAAAAATTATACAAAATAGCGGCGCACGAGTCACTATAGCACTACTGTTTTTTAGGCAACCCTCTCCGCGGCACGCAGTAGAACTGTCGTAAATTTAGTCCCGGAACTAAGAGTGAAATATTTTCGTTAATTATATTATTTTTAGCAGTCAAATACGGGGGAAATTAACAAATAATTAAAAGGAAAATAGAGACGAGTTTGAAAAAAAGTTCGTTTTTTCGTCCATAATTTTCATCTCAAAAGTGATATATTTTTTACAATTTTCGATTAATCGAAAAAAGCGCTCGTACTTGACTGTTAACGCAATCTACGAAGCTACAGTTAAAATTTCAAGTCGATTGGACGAAAATTGTTCGAGTTCTGCTGCCTTGATAACCCTGACAATTTGGTTATAAAAAATCGTTGTTTTTCATTAATTCCATGTATAATGCATAAAATATTACATTTTTTATCAAAATGATTCCAAAGTAACCCTTAAGGCAGTAGTCTGCTTTACAGGCTTCAAAAAATCGATTTGAAGAAGAGGAAGGATTATTGTATGGCCCGGGGATAGCTGATTAACATCTCATTAGTGTAAGTATCCAAAAACTTATATTTTTTTGGACCGAAAACTTTAAAGCCCGTTTTCTCGAGTTTTCATTTTCACAAGTTTTAGAAAACGGTGCCGGCGATAGCAAAAACAATATATGTCCGATCGAAAAAAATCAAAGTGATCTAGCTTCAGTATTAAATTATCTTCTATTTGAACTAAAAAAGTTGGACAAAAGTACTATTTAAATTACTTGTTTTGCAACTTAAAGTGAATTTTTTTTTTCAAAAAAGTGAATTTTTTTTCAAACTTCGAAAAAATTTGGAATTTTATCATTTCTTCGGTATTTTTTTAGTTCATATAGAAAAGGAACTTATAAAAACTAAAAAAAAATTTGGTTCGACTGTTTCAGATGCATCGCACGACCTCCATCACCGGCACCGATTTACAAGTGCAGACTCCAGGCGCCCCAGAAAAATCGTTACAACTTTGAAAAATTTCAATATTTTTCAATTATAAAAATTGTTTTTTAAAGCTTGAATATAATACACTATCGTCTCAAAATTTCGTTTACCGCAATCATTTCCTTCCCTTTCAAAAAAATTGCTGAAAAAACGCTTTTTTTCGGCTTCTAAAGCAGACTACTGCCTTAATCTTTGACATAAGTTGCATTTCAATGCCCTGTCAAAGAAGCCCCACACTCGGGGCTACTTTGACACTTTCAAAGACTGTATATATCAAATTGCGAGGGGGTGGTGCAGCTTGACTTTCTTATAAATTTGATAGCCAAAGGACACAATTTGTTGTTCACAAACTGCTCTATTGGAGCCAGAAAAGTTGGTATCTAGGATGTTAAAAAAAAGTTACCTACAAAAAAACTTCCAAAACCGGTTCAAAGTAGCCCCGTTTTACGGTAATTGAAGAATTTCAGAAAAATTCGATCAGGTTGAAAAAAATCACGAATCTGTTGTTTGTCGAAGAGTTGCGGCAAAAATTGTTTATTGAACAAACGCAGAAGTGTCTTTGGAAGGGGAAAAAAACGAAGGCGGCGGGACGGACGTGGCGAGATTGCGGAGGGTTCCCGGTGGCCGCGGAAAGCTCGAAAAACCAGAAGAGGAAAACGTCGGGGAAAAACGAGAACGACACCGCAAGGAACGGAGAAAGTAGTCGAGCCCAGTGACGTCATTACTCCTTGTCGCGCGAGTTGGTTCAACAGCACGCGGCGTCGATACGCCGGGTGTCCCGTTTCGAAGGCACGCGTGCGAAGTACCGGAATCTTTTTTTTCATATGGTTCTACGTCATCCTGGATCGTCACCATCCCTTTGCAGGATGATATTGAAGTTTGCATCGTGGCAACCCAACGAAAGTTCCGTAGCTTAATTTTTTCTGGCAAATTTAGGGCTCTAAAATCACTCAAACTTTTTTCAGAATCCTTATTAATGATCTTCAGCCCAAATACGTAAGAAACATTTTTGGATGATGAGGGAAATGAGGCAATGACAAAATAAAAATGAATTTTCATTGCATTCCAACGATGCAAACTTCAACATCGTCTTTGCGGGTCGATCTCGTAAGCGGACGAAATTTTCTTCCAGAACAACAAAAAGTGTATCGTGCTCGAGAAATTTGAATCTTTTAATGAGAATTCAGTAATCAAAGGCAGTGACTATTCAGCGAGGCAACAGAATTGAATGCGGTGAATTATTTTCAATAAACAATTCGTTGCTATCCTCCAATGACTAGGTCAGCCCAAGTCAATTTTTTCGGTGTAGGAATGCCCGCCTCAGAGGCAGGCAGGCAATTAATAAATGGCACATTTTTTGGGAAATCGGAATTGAAGGAATAAAGGTTTGATATAAAACAAAATAAACAAAAATTAGGAAAGAAAAAGATTCGATATAAAGCTAAAATAAACAGTATTAGAGACGATGAGACGGAATATAAAACTTGCCAAAAAAATGTGCCATGAATTAAGGGCACATTTTTGGCAAATTAACCTACGAGAAATTAATCAATTAATTAATCGATGATTAATTAATCTACGAAATCAATTTACCAAAGAGCCATTAATTAATCTGCGAAAAGATTTGAAACAATTTCCATAATCGTCATCAGAGATCTACACCCTAAATCTGCAATAAACAAAAAGATTTGGATCCCAAACAAAGAATTTTTTTTTCACTTCCGTTGCATTCCAACTTTTCAACAAGATGTAAATTTATTTATGCTCCTTTTTCATTTTCAAATAATCCCACGAGAATTTATTTAATTGACCAATCGATTATTAATAAATCTACGAAATTAATCTATTAAAAAGCCATTAATTATTGTACGAAAATTGCTGAAACAATTTCCAAGATCGTTATCAGAGATCTGCACCCTAAATCTGGCACAAAAAATTTGGTTTCCCAAACAAACCCAAACAAAGGAGCTTTTTTTTAAATTTTCGTTGCATTTCAACTTTCCGACGAAATTTTGATTTATACATTCTCTTTTTTCACTTTCTAAATTCAATTTTCTCATTCGTTATTTAAAAGTTGCCCTCCAAAATCTTCTTTTCGCAAACCAATAAGGTTTGATAACGATGATAAATATTCTAAATGAAAAAGTTTGACCAATTTTGCTACATCGTTATCAGAAATGCAAAAAAAAAGTTGTATAAAATGTTGCTACCTAAATCTGCAAAATAAAATGTATTCCAAACGGAAAAATAATTTTTCCTCCATTTCGTTGCATTCCAGCGATGCAAATCTCATTATCGAAATAACTCTCTCGGTTTTTGTGCCCCTTAAGACCATGAATCTCATTTTCGAACGAAAGATTTCTCCCTGAGGGTTTTCGCGATCTATTTCGTGCGTAAGACACCCTGTACAGATGTGGCCCAGTTTGTGGTTGATAGAGGACACTCCCGAGGAGCTGTATACAGCCCGTTACATTGAGCACATTATCCGCCGTTTACACGTGTTCCTGCGTACTTTAACGATCGCAACGGCTCGGACGCCGTGTACAGACGCGTATATACGCTCGTTACTCAAGACCTTAGAAGAGAACGGAAAGGGATACCAAGCGAGAGAGAGATAGAGAGAGACAGAGAGAGACGCAGGTCTGGCTTCCCCTAGGAAGCTGCGAGATAGGTCGCGTAAACCGTTTGCCGATCGCCGCACTATATGTCGCGCACTATATACGACTCCGGCCTGTCATTAAAGATGATTACAGAGTACACGAGAGTGGCTTGCGGTGGTTCCTGTATGTCAAAGCGCACGACACGCTCGTACACGGAACCCTCCACCTTGTGCGTTAATAAAACGGAACTGCGGCGATAAATTGGACGTACACACGAGCGGCTCATTGTTGCGGTCCCTTTGATTTTCTCGTACCTATCTTTCTCGGTCGCACTCTCCTGGAGTGTGGACCGTTGGATATGGATTCAATGTGTGTGAAGTTTATCAATAAATCAATCGATGGGACAGTCAGGTAGGCAGTCGGTCTTCTCTCACTCTCTCCCTCTTTCTCTCTTGGGTTTTTAACTTTTCCTTTGATTTGCAATTTATTTTTATTTGCGGTTTATTTTATTGGAGTTTTGAATTTTATCTGTGTTTTATTATTATTTATGTTCTTTCTTCATTGGCGTTGTTAATTTTGTTCGCCTTTTATTTTTCTTAGCGTTTTTTTATGCTTTATTTTCATCAGTATTTTTCGTTGCTTGCGTTTTATTTTTGTTCTGCGCTTTCGTTTTGTTTTAGTTTTCTTGTTGTTTGCGCTTTATTTTTATTAAGATTTTGTTGTTGTTGTTATTTGAGTTTTCTTTTTCTGTGCGTTTTTTAATTTCATTTGTGTTTTCTACGGTTTTTTTTTGTTGGCGTTCCAAATGTTGTTTGTGTTTTATTTTTATCAGCGGTCCATTTTCATTCTTCGCTTTCGTTTTTACTTTAGCTGCCTTTTTCTTTGCCTTTAAAAAAGTTTATTTGCGTTTTCCTGTTATTTTGCGCTTTCTTTTTATGCTCCGTTTATTAATTTAATTTGCCTTTCATTCGTTACTTGCATTTTTCTTTTTTATTTATATGCAGTCACTTTATTGCATTTCATATTGAGTCTCTTTGCGTTTAATCCTTGTGCACACATTAAAAGGGGAGATACATTTAAGCGAGGGAAAAATTTGCTGATTTTCATGATTTTGTTCTTTAGGGAAAGATTTCTTCCCCACTTTTGAAACTTGGGGTATGTTTTTATTACTCCTTTGGGCTGTTACATGGTATTTGTTTCATTAATCTTTAAAAATGCCGGAGGTATGGCAATATGAAATTGACCGATTCTGATGAAATTTCGTATGCATCTTTCTAACCTTATTGTCTAAAACAGGTTATTGGGCAAAACCGTAAATGTTTTCAAAAATAAAAGAAAAGTAACTTTTTATTGTAAAATGTAGCCATTTTTTTCGGAAAATTCAATCTTTTCGTTTCAACGCGAACCATTTCGTCGATTTTCAACATTTTTCACGTTTTCTTGGTTCATATTCTGCGTATGAGTGTCAAGGAATGGAAAATCTTCGATGGTTTTTGTCAGATTAATCCGGCCGACGCTACGTGTCACGACATCTCACAACATCCGCCGCAACCCGTTTAACAGACCGTGCCATACCTCCGCCATTTTTAAAGATTAAGGGGTAAGGCCACAGTAGAATTTTCAAAAAATCGATTTTTTTCGCTAAAACGGTGCTTTATCATCATAAGAATAAGTTACTATTCGATTTATAGCAAGACATTTTTTTTCTACCGACTTTGAGCGTATAACGTAAGCCCACCTCTGGCACGGCCATAGTATCTAAAACTTTGAACGCGTTTTTCTCGAAACAGCTTTTTTCCAATTGGCGTGACAAATAACTTCAACAATTTCCACTAGATTTACTTCAAATTAAAAAGTTATGTTCCTAATTTCATTTCGCAGAGAAGGACGTACGGAATTTCTGATTAATCGAAAACTTTTCATTCTATGAGCAGTTTTATACGAAATTTTTCACTGAAAATTCATTCAAATACCTACAACTTTTTTCATAAAACAATATTTTTTTAATAAGAAAATATTAATAGTCGGAGTTTTATACGAAATTTTTCACTGAAAATTCATTCAAATACCTACAACTTTTTTCATAAAACAATATTTTTTTAATAAGAAAATATTAATAGTCGGCCCTTTATACGCCGAGAAAAAAATATATATTTGTCAAATTCGAGAAATAAAAAATTGTTAAATTCGCACATGATTTTATACCCGTTACTGTGGCCTAACCCCTTAAGAAAAAATCGAAATTTACCATGCTGCAGCCAAAACTAGCAATGAAACATACCCCAAGTCTCAAAAATGCTAAATAAATCTTTCCTTTAAAACAAAGACATGAAAATCAGCCATTTTTACCCCGCCTAAAGGTATCTCCCCCCCTTAACCCAATCTAACGTCCCTTTCTCCTTCCTCTCTTCTTCCCTCCCTCTCCCTTAGACTATAAAGATAAAAGAGGTCAATGCTCTTTGCCGCTTCGCCCCTTTTTTGTTTCCAAGTTCCTCCGAGCCAGGCAATCACCCCTTCCGTCGTGATCTCAAATCTGTATTTCTATGGAAAAGAATGTCAGCCCCGAGTGACACGAGGCAAACGAATAAAGTTCAAAGTAAAAGAGGCAACCACCTTCAGGTGGATACAAATTGGATCGCGACCGGCTGCTCGCGTTGCCCACAAGCGAACCGGAAGTTTGGTCAATAACTGGAGTAAAGTATGGTCAGTAACTTGAGCCGAAACCCTGGAGTTTCCAAGCGAGCGTTCGCGTACTGCATATTACTTCCGGTACTGCACGTATCGCGTTCGTGAGAATACGCCAGGTGTTTCTCGAACGTTTCCGCTTTTGGCCCGCGGGTTAAACTCCCTTCGCTTCGCAGTTCCCGAACAACCCCCGTTTATCCTACATCGAGCGAAACGAGGCGGAATTTCTCCCGTAAACAGGGTGCACGCGGGTGCAAAGCGCCGACACGCGGCCACACGGTTGAGTTAACCGATGTATGCGGGGGGGGGGGGGGGGGGGGTACCAAAGACGGCGGAGGTCCGTGACAGCCGTTCAGCGGCTCCGTGTACACAGCCAATGAGAAAAACGACCCCGAGGAATTGCTCTACCGTCCACTTGGCCCTCCAGGGGGGTGAGGCTGACGATGAGTGAAGGAGCCCTTAGGTCAGGGCTTCCCAAACTTTTTTTATCACGCTCCCTCTCTGCGGAAACGGAGATGCCCCCTTCCTTTTGTCACATCTGTATTGCGGTAAAAAACGAACCCCCCCCGTATATCATGAAGCGGCCCTTGGGGGGCGTGCCCCCGAGTATATCGTGAGGCCTCCCTTGGGGGGCGCCCCCCTCGTGTATATCCTGAGGCTTCCCTTCGCCCCCCCCCCCCTGTATGTCGCGAAGCCTCTCTTGGGGGGCACGCTCCTCTGTATATCGTGAGGCCTCCCTTGGGGGGCGCGCCCCCCGTGTATATCCTGAGGCCGCCCTTCGGGGGCGCTCCCTGTATATCGCGAAGCTTTTCTTGGGGGGCTCACTCCGCTGTATATCGTGGGGCCTCCCTTGGGGGGGGGGGGGGGCCTGCTTATCACGAGGCCTCCTTTAGGGGGCGCGCCCCCCGTGCATATCGTGAGGAGGCCTCCCTCGGGAGACGCGCTCCCCTATACATCGTGGATCTGTATATTTCTGTATAACCTATATACCCCCCTTGGGGGACAAGTAAAGAAGCCGTGATGTCAGGGGTTCCCAAACTTTTTTATCACGCCCCCTTTCTTTCATACATGAGATGCCCCCCCCCCCCCGACTGTCCGTCAAATCTTCACCGATGTTAGGGTAAAAACGCACCCCCCCCCCCCTTCCCTGTATATTGTGAGGCCTCCCATGGCAAGCGCACCCCCCAAGGGAGGCAAAAAACATTTGCCAAAAAACGTGTCATTAATTAATTAATTTTACATTCCGTCTCATTGTATCTAATATTGTTTATTTTTTCTTTATTTCGAATAGTTATTATCTCATTTTTGTTAATTGTGTTTTAATTCTTTGTTATAGTTCTTTCTCATATTTATAGTTATATTTCATTCACATATTTATTTATTCAATTCCTATTTGCCAAAAAGACATATTGCTACACGGAAAAAAACTGACTTGGACTGCCTTAGTCATTGGAGGAGAACAACGAATTGTTTATAAAAAATAATTTACAGCATTCAATTCTGTTAGCTCGTTCAATAATTGCTGTCTTTGATTACTGGATCCTCATTAAAATTTTCGACTTTCTGGAACACGACACACTTTTTGCTGTTTTGGAAGAAACCTTTGTCTGCCTACGAGATCGACCCGCAAAGGGATGGTGGTCACCCCCCCCCCCCTCCCCCTGTAAATCGTAAAGCCACCACTTTGAAAATCAATACTTTAGGTGGTGAGGAGGAGAAAAGAGGGAGAGGGCAAAAGAGCCAAAGAGAGAACGTATGTATCGATTGTCGAAGCCTTCAAGATCAACCAGGGAGAGTTACAGGACCCTCTGGACCTCCACTACCAATAATAAACCTACCGCTCCCTGCCTTCCACATTAGCCAACACCCAACGCGTTTCCTGAATCGCGCAACCGTAGACGGTTGTGTGGATTCAAGGGCTTACTCCCTAGTTGAAATTTGGAAAATATATATTTTTTCGAGTTTCGACCAATTTTGAGTCATTCTGTTCGCAAAATGACCCAAAATCGGTGACCATGATATCTCAAATATCACTGCACTGATCAGCTTCAAACTTTACAAGCCCTTTTTACACATCAAAAAGCAGGGCTTAAACGAAGGATTTTTTTTTTCGATGCATAGTTTTTTTCACCGAAAATCGATACTTTCACTTTGGACGGAGGCCGTTTTTTCAAAAATCAATAATTTATTGAATCCTTTGTCCAAGCACTAGATAATTTCGTGCAAAAACTAAATGCGTTCCATCTTTTTATTTCGTATGATTTGTTTCCGAGCAGCAGCAGTGTATCTACCACATTGAACAATATTTTTCAATAAGAAAATTGTAAAAGATACTTAAAACAATATTCTTTAATGTAAAAAAACTTGAAAACCTGCACACGTATTCGCAGAAAAAATCGAGAAAATTCCTTTTTCCGGTCACGAGCTAGGCGTAATAGTCCAAGAGCCAGGTACTTTTTTTCTTAAATTTTCTACACATCCAATTTTCTTGTTGGAATATATTCGGGGGTATCCCCTGACTGTAAATATAAGTCGGCGGGACGGGAGGAGGTTGAGCTTCAGCCGCCATCTTGGAAAACACGTTTTATCAAATATCTCGTGAACCGTGCATCGTACGACGAAAACAGTGAGGATCATTTTCGTAGATAATAAAATTCTCTATAACTTTTATTGGAAACTTTTTTCTGTATAGTGCATAGGTTTTTATTTATAGCCAGTCAAACTTTTTGCAACATGATTATCGCTAAATATACAGTTAACTGTCGATGAAACGTTAAAAATGATAATAACCAAATTTGTAGAACATAAAATTTCCAACAAACTTTATTCCTCACTTATTTCCGTAAAATTGATAGTTTAATAGATATAGCTTGGCAAACGTTGCACCGCGTGAATTATAGTGGAAATGTTGCTCGTAGTACACGTAAAACATTTCATAACACATAAAACGGCAAAAAGTGTTCAGAAAAATGACAATACTGTGTGGAGAATGTATTCAAATCATAGTTTGAAGAACTACTAATAATTTATAGATCTTTCTTACTTGCATGGATAGAACGTCTTATCATGAATAATTGTCAATGCAGCAAGATACAATTGTTCGTACATCACGTAAAATATTAAAAATTAATAATAATAATTATTATTATTATAATAATGCGAAGGAAAAAGTGAAGAAGGGGATAACCGAGTTCAATGGATGCAAATTATTTTTTTGAAATAAAAAACGGATTAAAACATTTAAGTTCATACAAAGTGGCGCGTTATTTTACGTCGAAAGTCGAGCCAGCTCATCATAATCGCTCCCCCTACCTCTCTCTCTCTATTTATTTTGAGAGATAAGAGGACACTTTTGTTCACGAGCAGTAATCAATCTCAATCTCAATCTCAATATCTCTTTGGCGGCCTTTCCGTTGTATTTCAATGTTTATTTTCTCGTTATTTTTATTTCAATTTGCAGCTTATTTGCGCTTCCTTCGCCACTTTTGTTTTAATCATTTTATTTTGATTTTCGGTTCACATAGTCACTTTTTATGGTATTAAAGTTTGCATCGTCGGTATGCAACGATAATTCATATTCATATTTTCATTTCCTTATTGTTAAGGGGTAAATGTTACGCCGCGGAATGCCTAAAAAAAGATTACAAAAGAAAATATTAGTAGTCGGCCATTTTATACATCGAAGAAAATATATATATATATTTTCTAATAGCTTCATATTCATACTAAATAGATGTGTAATTAATTTCATAAGAGAATCACTTTTTCATACGAAAAAAAATGGTTAAATTTGCACATGATTTTATACTCGTTACTGTGGCCTAACCCCTTAATGTAACCCGAATTTATTTTTGCAAATTGCCCGTGCAAATCTCCCAATAAACATTTTGAAAAATGACTGCGGGATTGTGGTAGCTAAAATCTGCTGAAAGAAATTTAGGAAAGTAGAAAAAACTCATTTTTATTGTACTCCAACGATGCAAAGTTCAATCTTATTACTTTTCTTTTGTTTTGAGTCTATTTTTCATTTCTTTGTATAGGTGTAAAACAATGATTACGTGCCAGAGGACATTTTGGTTCTAGTGCACTAATAAACCTAATCTAATTTCCTCTCTCGCTCTCGCTCTCTCTCTCTCTCTCTCTCTCTCTCTCTCTCTCTCTCTCTCTCTCTCTCTCTCTCCCTCTCTCGTCCATTTCCGGAACACGAGCCCTTCTGGGGATCAAGCCAAGACAACGATACATCGATTATTTGGACTTTCCACCAGAGTTCAATTTCACAATACCAATAAAATTCCAATCGGCTCGTGCCTTTTTTCTCATACAAGTCCATTCATCTTTTCCACCGAGCTCTTTTCGCCCCGTGGCGTTTGCCGGAAATACCTTTTCGTTTTTTTTTCTTCCTCATACACGCTTGGGTGTAAAAGGTTCTTCTGGATTCTCTGGCTCTCGTGGCTCGCATCGTTGGCTCTCAATGGGATCATATTCGCTGGCACGAAGCTCCACGGCGCACTCTTGAGTGCATCGTTCCATCATTCGGATAGTCACTCGGGACACGTTTGAGCCACCGAGGACTTTTTCCCAGTGTCTTTTTTTTCGGATCACGCGCACTCTTTTATTTTCTTCAAACTCGCGCGTGTTTCCTCGTGTTGCTTTTCATCGCGGCACGAAAGCGGGCTTCGAACGAAACTGAAATGGGACTGTGATTTCATTCGACACGAAAAGCTCCTTGCTTCCGATCGAGTTGGAGAGAGAGAGAGAGAGTGAGAGAGAGTGAGAGAGAGAGAGAGAGAGAGAGAGAGAGAGAGAGAGAGAGAGAGAGAGAGATTCATAAATTTATTGATTGATAGTGTTCACTATGCCCTGGCGAACTCTAGGGCAAAAGTACAGATGGAATAAAAAAATAAACAGGAATTAAAGAAAAAAGATTTCATATAAAACAAAATAAACCAAAATTAGAAAAATTAAGATCCGATTCTAAACAAAAATAAACAATATTAGATGCGATGATACGGAATATGACATATAAAAATAACGAGAGAGAGAGAGAGAGAGAGAGAGAGAGAGAGAGAGAGAGAGAGAGAGAGAGAGAGATTCATAAATTTATTGATTGATAGTGTTCACTATGCCCTGGCGAACTCTAGGGCAAAAGTACAGATGGAATGAAAAAATAAACAGGAATTAAAGAAAAAAGATTTCATATAAAACAAAATAAACCAAAATTAGAAAAATTAAGATCCGATTCTAAACAAAAATAAACAATATTAGATGCGATGATACGGAATATGACATATAAAAATAGCGAGAGAGAGAGAGAGAGAGAGAGAGAGAGAGAGAAAAATTTTATTTATGCCTCAGACATGTCTTCGAGGCAAAACGAGACAGGAGAGCGGAGAAAGGCAGAGATATAGATTGATAGATCGATTTCGTTATAGCCCCAGCTACACTTTCAACGCTGATAAGGACTGCGGATGATCCATCATTATAGATCGAACATCACACTTATATATATATATATATATATATATATATATATATATATATATATATATATATATACATGGCCTAGGCCAAAAGTATTAGGCACCCTGTAAATTGTCTAGCTGGACAAAAAATCGAATATCTCGGCAAAAAAAAGTAACCCAATTTACCAAACGGGGTTTTGAAATGGACAAAGCCAGCTTCATTTTGGTTTTTTATTTTTGCGATTTTTTGTACCCGGTACGTCATCTTGACAAAGCCGGTTTTTCACGATTTTCGCACTTTGCAAAATCGCGTGCTGGACTTTGAAAAATAGTTATCTCACCGTTCAGTGACAAGATCTTTGAGGATACCATTAGCGTCGGTCTCTTTTTTTTATTTGCTTTTTTCCCAGAGGTATTTAGTTTTTTCTTGAAAAAAAACAGCAGGTTTCCGAAATGCCGGCATCGTCCGACGTAACGTGAAAACTGTGAGGTTTGGAATATTCAGTATGAGAAGTAAAGAATCGTATTTTCTTATTTTGGCGTCACTAAATTTTTTTGGTTTTTTTTCTCCAAAATTTCTTTGCATTGCTACCTTTGGTTGATAGTTGAAGATTTGTCGCATTAATTTATTGGACTTTCCTTGAAACGAAGATATTTTAATGAAACCATCAAGAGGAGAAAAGGTACATACAGCCTTGGCAAAAAGTATTGGACAGCCCTAGAAAATATTAATATTATAAAAAGGACATGAGACTATTATAGTTGCTTTGGATCGTAAAGCGCTAGGCATGTGCGTTTTTCAAATTTTGACAAAAACTTTTTCAGTCTTCATTTGCTATTTTTAGAGTGGAGAAGCCCTTCTCTGCGATTTCATTAGTTCAGCGCGATTCCTTATTTTCAAAAATGCCGAAAAGTAGTGAGCTTTCATACGAAAAACGGGTGAAAACTAAACTCTTGCACAAACAAGGGAAGTCCCAAATCGAAATATCGGAATGGAATTTTTAAACGTTTTTCGGGTAAAAATTTATACGTGTTTAATGTAATAAATTAAAAATTTTGAGACACTATATATATATATATATATATATATATATATATATATATATATATACACACACATATATAGGGTGTCTCAAAATGACCTAACATTTTAATCTATTAATAAAAGGTATTATTTATTTGAAAATACGAATATTTTAATTTGAATATAAGGTACAAAGATGGAAATCATGTGTGGAACACAATATCGGATAAAAATGTTCAATAACATTTTGCCATAAATGCGGACTAATTTAATTAATGATGCATCGAATGGCGTGAAATCGCATGATCTTGGTGGCCAATTAACATTGCCGCGGCGCGAGATAACACGACCATGAAACTTCGTCTGCAATAACTGCATTATTTTTGTGCATTTTCACCATTTCTATGAGTTGTTCGATCACATAATTCTCCATGACTAAACCTCTACACGTCCGGTTGCCAGTTGGCAAAGATTATCCATGTTCGCCACAAAAAAAAGGCGCGCAATTTAAGGGGTTACGTGGGTTTGAAAATTTCAAAAAATCCATTTTTTAAAATCTTATTATCTAATAGTTTAGGGGTTTTAGGGGTCCCCGGAAAGCAGATCCCGCCGGCTGAATTTCCCACTTTTTTGAATGAAAATTTTTCTAAATATTCTTGAAATGTTGCTCTTCTATGTGCTTAACATTTTGAATAGAATAATGTATATATTATAATTTTTTTAAATAGAGAAAATATGCTTTTTTTGGCTTCAAAACCCACGTAGTCGATTAAAATGTTACGTCATTTTGAGAGACTTTTTATATCATGTATAAACGCTTAATGTGTATATATGTATTAACGCATATCGGACGATCGTGTCTCTTTTTACCCGAATTCCTCATATTTACGACACTAATGGTATTGAACTTTGCATCTTTCGAGTGCAACGATTTTTTTTTCTTCTTTAAATCGTTAACTTGTTATCCGAATATTTGGTCAGTTTTAGGCTCCGTGAACTACTTAACCCTTTGAAGCATACATTTTTCCTTACGTGCAATCAGCTTAAAACTTTGTACTCGAGGGTTTTCACTCAAAAGTAAAAAAATCAAGATGGCGGATCCAATATGGCGGACCACAAATGCAAAAATTGTTTGTTTGGGTTATAATAATATATAAAATTATTTATATGTTATAATTAATATATAAATATATTTTTATAATATATAATAATAATTTATAATATAAAAAATATATAAAATTAAAAAGCAAAAGAAAATATAAAAAAATATGGAGCTAGAAACTCGCTACGTCCTCGCCGTTAGCTCCGGGTAATGCTAAAACCGTAATTCTATTAGAAATTCAGTATAACAGAATCACTATATTGAGCAACTCCGATGTTTTAGTAATTCCAGTAAAATCTCCGGTTTTGGTCCGCCATATTGGATCCGCCATTTTGAATTTCTGGATTTTGAGCTCGAATTCGTAATCAGCGACCCAAAAAACGTCTCTGAATTCATTTTTTGTGTATGGTTTACATTCTAGATTAGGCACAATTACATTTATTGTCTAAAAAACGTGTTTTTTTTTGTACTGTAGTGATGATCAACATCCACTAAGTGCTACATAAGCCCTTAATAGTGATATTGTAGTAACAATGAATCTCCTAACATCCTAAATATACATTTACATTCGTCGTTATAGGCTAAAAAAAATTTTTATTCAAGAAAAACAGAGTGGAAGTCGGTGACTACCAATATGTCACTATGCTTCAAAAGGTTAAGGGGTTACCCCCACTTGCGATTTTGAAAAAATCGATTTTTTTTATTTCATTTTTTTGACGTATAAGTATCTGAGAATATGTCCTGAAAATGTCAAGTCGATCCGAACAAAATTGACTGAGATATGAGCGTTGAAAGAGAAGAATCCGCGTTGAAAGAGCGTTGAAAGAGAAACTTTAAACGCGTTTTTCTCAAAATGGCATTTCTGAAGTCGGTGACCAAGATTACTCGAACACTAATGAACCGATCTTCTTGAAATTTTGCAGGCTTATTTAATACATAAAAATGTAGTCTTTAATCGTTCGATTTTTTTTTCGAAAAAAATGGCCGATTTATAGCCAAAAAACGGCCGTTTTTTTCGTTAAAATCGAACCATTAACTTTGACTGTCCGCCATTTTGTGAAAAATGAATATTTTTTAAAATCCTTCGATTAAAGACTAGTTTATACTTATATTTGACTAAATCCATCCGCATGTTTTTCTTCAGATGATCCACTTCGCCGCAATGTTGGTCACCGCAAACCGTGTATATAAAAACATTATTTCATTGACGGCCATTTGCCACCAAACAATGTAATATTTTTCAATAAAAAAATTACTGAAAGTTCTTCAAGATGTGTTCTTTAAGATGGTATATTGATCGATTAAAAAAGTTTTGTAGTTTTCTTTAAAAAAAATCATGAAAAAGGCCTTTTTTTGCGCTACAAGTGGGGGTAACGCCTTAAACGTTTTTCAGAATTTATTTCCAGATCCAACGACTCAAAATTGCAAAAAAAAAATTTTGTTTCGTAGGGAAAGTTTATCGTTAAAAAAAAAACATTCTCGTTGCGTTCCAACGATGCATGCTTCAACACCATCATTACCATGATGTATATTAACGTATGATGCAACGTGTATCGTTTAACCCCTCGATACGCGAGCCAAAGGCGTTTACGGTTCAAGGCGTAGGTACCTCATCCCTAATTGGGTCGTTACGGTCAACCTTACGGAACGGTTGCGGTTCGATCATTCGTAACGAGCCCTAGGTCACGCACGTTTCGCCCGTAGATCTCGCTCGGGAATTTAGCAACGTCGGGTCTTCATCGGAGCCATACACATTCTCTGAGTCAATAAGCCTCTTAGACGTTTTTTTTCGCTAAGCGAGAAAAACAAGGAACACCGCACGATCTTTTTTTTTTTCTCCACCTGCACTTTTTTTTCGCACATCTGTTTTTTATCCTCAAACGTGCCTTTTCCTCATCGGCGAGTCCTTGAATATCAATATTCGATAATGTCGAGATTTCAAGCAAAAAAAAAATAAAAACAAGATCATAAAGTCTCAACAGTAAAAAAAAATACTAGACGTGGTATTTTTAACCAGACTAGTTCTTTTCCCTCAATATATTGTATTTCGGCGATACGGCCTCAACTTCGAAACAATAAAAGACAGTAAATGACAAATTTCAAATTAATTTTCGTCATCACTACTCTATATGCGTGCCTCAAGGAAAATTGCGCTCGACGACCGTACAACGATCACATTCGCACGTAGCAATTTTCCAAGTACCAACAAAAAGACGAAAAAAATTAACAATTCCACAAAAAAAAACAACTGAAAATGTTGTCTTTTCGTCATTGATTGGTTTCACGCAATTTTGCACGAAATCGCGTGTGCCGCGGGTATAGCTCAGAGTGCGCCTGTACTGTAAAAGCAGAACTGTTAATGCGATCAGCGTGCGACTAATGAGAGAGTCGCGTGCGCTTCTTCAGAATTCCGAGAGATCGAGTGAAATCTCTCACGTATGTAACTGCATATTCTATTTATAAGTGACTGCGAACACACACACACACACGCGCGCACACACACACACACACACACACACACACACACACACACACACACACACACACACACACACACACACACACACACACACACACATATATATATACATATAACAAATTGCAAGCAATTGAAATTAATCCAAGCATCTCCTTAAGAACACGTGCAAAACGCGCGACTGTTTCATCCAAGAACAACAAAAAAATAGTAGTTCGTCGCGAACTGACGGCTGTGCATTTCTGCGAACAAAGTTGTGTCCGTGTGTGTAGGTTCATACACACAGACACACTATTATAGGATATTATATTATATATACTATATACACTTCAGATAATTGCCAAATAATGGTAGAATAATCTAATTAATTTCATTTATTATTTTACGAAGATAATATACAGCTCTATATAATGAATTACAACATTCTAATATAATTTTGTTATTATGTGGAGTATCCGAAAACTTTTTAACAGTAGTGTTCGTTTGGGTTTGCAAAATTACCCACTACACACACACACACACACACACACACGCGCACACACACACACACACACACACACACACACACACACACACACACACACACACACGCACGCACGCACGCACGCACGCACGCACGCACGCACACACACACACACACACACACACGCACGCACGCACGCACGTACCCACGCGCACACACACAACTATCTTCTATAAAATATACTATACTATTATAGTATATTATTGAGAGTACAAATAAGTCTCTACTACATGACTGTCGATAACAACGAAATACTGTACTATCTACGCCATCTCTTGTAAAGCGCTACGAATTAATTCCAACACCTAACACTATATAATATATTGGGAGTACAAATAAGCCTCCGCCGTTTGACAAAAGATGGCCCCACCGGGAGGTTATCGTTGAAATAGTCAGATGTAAAATGTCATATCGTAAGGTTGGACATCTGGCAAGACCGTAACCTTGAAATATTAGCGATTTTGTATCAGCATCGCATAATTTTTTTTTCGTGCGAAAATGTCGAGTTTTGAGCCGAATAAGAGTCATTTGCGAGAACTTTATGACTCTTCTCGACTTCTTCAATTTCAAGAAATCCGCAGCTGAGGCGCATCGATTGCTTGTAAAAGCATATGGTGAGGCTGCTTTGAGAGAAGTTGTCGCGAGTGGTTTCAAAAGTTTAAGAACGGTGAGTTTGACGTCGAAGACAATGAACATAGCGGAAGGCCGAAACGAAGATGCGGAATTGGAAGAATTATTGGAGAGAGATTCGTGCCAAACGCAAGAGTTCCTGCAAATGAACTGAACACCATCGCAAAATTGTTTCCGCACGAAAACAATTTTGTGATCGTAAAATAATAAATGAAATTAATTATATTATTCTAACATTATTTGAAAACTTTTGGCCGGCAGTGTGACTGTATGTATGTATATATATATATATATATATATATATATATATATATATATATATATATATATATATATATATATATAGAGAGAGAGAGAGAGAGAGAGAGAGAGAGAGAGAGAGAAGGAAAAAAACTATGTAAACTTTTACATGTAGTGAAATAGTCGGACAAAGGGGAATTCCATGGCGCGTGGGACGCGTGTGAACCTTGCCCATGTCATATATCTATATACATAAATAAATATAAATGTGTTTGGTTGCATATATACATATGTGGGTGTATATATATATATATATATATATATGGGGGGAGGGGGTGTACACAATAATATACTTGTACGGAACCGTTAAAATTTCTGTGGCTCTAATTAAGGTTGATTGCTAAAGCGGGAGACCTTTCGAGATATAGGAATACAACGGCGCGCACGGACACGCGGGAGACGGGACACACACGTATTTATGAATCTCGCAGGGAATATCGGGGTGGTCGGGACCTAACGGTGGGGAAGAAAAAAAGAAGAAAAAGGAGGGCAGTTGAACTTTGATACTACCAGTGTCGTGAACTTATTCATTGAGAAGAGGAAAAAGATGGGGAATGGAGATAGGAATTTATGAATAGGAGGAAATAGTGCCGTTGTTTTCTTTTTTTTCGTTAATGCTTTGGGAGATCGGAATAATATAGAAGTTTGCATCGTTGGAACACAAGGAAAACCATTTATTCCTCATTGCAATTTTTGTTCCATCCATGAAAGTTACGACGAACTTTTTTTAAGGTTCTTGGGACGTAGAACCTGAATCAATCGAAAAAGATTTTGCATAGCAATGGAAGGGGGGTGGAAAGTAAGGGAAAAGAGTATTTCCTTTGCATTCCATCGATGGATATTACAACGACGTAGATCGGAGCGACGAGAGTTCAAGGGGACTTGGCTCGAGACTCCTGGGAAAAAGAAATAAGGTATAGAAGAAATTGAGGCAATTTTTTGGATTGATTTCACGGTATTTTTTAAATTTTTATCGAGTACAAAGTTAATAAACTTATTTTTAGTAGGTAATATTTTTTTAATGATTCATGTGGAAAAGGAATTTTTCGAGGTGGCGAGTATTGAGTACGGATCCGAGACAGAAAAAGAAACGGAATTAAGGCCTCAGGCCGCTCTAGAGGCCGAAAAAATAGGCTTTTTGGGGATTTTTTTCAGAAAAACTACAAAATAAATCGAGATTACAATAAAGGGTGTTTAACATACATATCAGTAATTGTATACAATAATTTTTTTGAAGAGATTAATTTCAAAATGGCGGCTATGCAGCGTTTATCTCAAAACTGCATTTTTTAACTTCGCCGGAAACATAACTCGGACAATTTTCAACCGATTCACATGAAATGTTGAATATATCTTAAAAAATACATTGTCTATGGGAGTACGTAGGAATTTTAAAATTATATTGCATAGTTCATTTGTTATTAACGATTTTTTAGGCAAATTTTTGGATAGTAAAGAATTGTCAGATAATTGATAATAACTAATAAGCTATAAAATAAAAAAAATCCTACATACTTCTATAAACAATGTATTTTTTAAGATATATTCAACATTTCAAGTGAATCGGTTGAAATTTGTCTGAGTTATGTTTCCGGCCAACTTGAAGAATGCAGTTTTGGGATAAACGCTGCACAGCCGCCATTTTTAAATGAATGGTTTTAAAAAATTATTGTATACAGTCACTGATATGTATGATGAACACCCTTTTTGTAATCTCGATTCATATTGTAGTTTTTTTAAAGAAAAAAAAATCCCCAAAAAGCCTATTTTTTCGGTCACCAGAGTGGCCTAACCCCTTAATCGAAAATTGCGTACGTAGGACGATGAGTCGAAAGATGAGAGGATGATGGGAAAAAAGACACTAAAAAAACAGGGAAGGATAAATAATTGACAATGAGGCAAAATGTGAAAACGTCGTTAGCCTCGATCGCGTGGCTCTCTCTCTCTCTTTCTCTCTCTCTCTCTCTCTCTCTCTCTCTCTCTCTCTCTCTCTCTCTCTCTCTCTCTCTCTCTCTTCCGCGCTTGAGGTGCTGGGGACGGCTCCGAACGAAGTCCCATTGTTCAAACTTTACGAAAGCGTGCTGGCGCAATATTTTTTTAATACTGAGTCTCGCTCCGGCCAAAGTCTCTCTGAGCGGAAGGAAGATTAAGAAACCTTAGACCCGAACGACAATAGCGTGTCAGGAATTCGCCAGTTAAGTATCCAAGGTTAGTCTCCCGCCTTAAGTTTTTTTCTTTCCCATTTTTTCTCCACCTCTCGAATGGACTCGAACTTTCGTCTCGTCGATTCGTGCACTTTTTAAAAAACTTTTTTGTTTGTTGACAATTTGACTCATTGAGAACTTGACAATTTCGGCTTTGCTCGCAATAATATTGATCTCTGAGACATCTTATTTCGAAAATTTCAGCTATCTCTCTCGCACTCACACCTCACGTGGTACAGCCTCTGCGTCGCCCCCAGGGCTTACATCTAGTTGACATTTTTGAAAATATCGATTTTTCGTTTTTGACGGATTCTCAAAATCATTTGAAAAATATTCTCTGCACATTTCAAGTCGATCCTTTCAACAATTTTGCCTCAGAATGACTTTTTCAAGGTCGGTGACCACGATATTTAAAAAATCGCTGTACCGATGAACGTCAAATTTCACAAGTTTCTTTTACACATCGAAAAGCAGTGTTAAAACGGAGTAGTTATTTTTGCCGATGCTTCATTTTTTTTTATCAACGAAAAAAAGCGTTTTTTTTTAGCGAAAATCGATACTTTCACTTTAGAGGGCGGTAATTTTTTTAAGAATCCATATTTTATTCAATCCTTCATCCAAGCACTATATAATTTCATGCAAAAACTGAATGCGTTTGATTTTCTTCATTTCGGATAATTTGTTCCCGAGCAGTGCTCGCCGCGACGAACGTTTTTCAAACGGCGCTTTGCACAAACCATTTTATCTAGCACATTTATCAATATTTTTCATTATCAAAATTGTAAAAAATCCGTAAAACGATACTCCTTAAGGTCGTATGCTGGTGTGGATACTGAGGTGATTTTTTGGGAATTAAATTAAGGCCTTAGGCCATTCTAGAGCCAGAAAAAAAGGCTTTTTGGGGATTTTTTTTTCAGAAAAACTACAAAATAAATCGAGATTACAAAAAAGGGTGTTTATCATACATATGAGTGACTGTATACAATAATTTTATCGAAGCGATTAATTTCAAAATGGCGGCTGTGCAGCGTTTATCTCAAAACTGCATTCTTTAAGATGGCGGAAACATAACTCAGGCTATTTTCAACCGATTCACTTGACATTTTGAATATATCTTGAAAGATACATTGTCTATGGAAGTACGTAGGATTTTTTTTTTATATTGCATAGTTCATTTGTTATTAACAATTATCTGACGATTTTTTTGGCAAAATTTTCACTTTTCACTTTAGAAGTGCGCCATTCGGCCAAAAATCAATATATCGAAAAAATCCTGCGTACTTCTATAGCAGTTATTATATACAATCGAACAAAATTCATTGCCTCATTATAATTAAAAAATTACAGGAGCGTTTGTCCGGGCGTGGACCCTGGAAAAACGAAGACATCGCAAAAACGCTGCACAGCCGCCATTTTGAAATTAATTGCTTCAAAAAAATTATTGTATACAGTCCCTGATATGTATAATAAACACCCTTTTTTGTAATCTCGATTTATTTTGTAGTTTTTCTCGAAAAAAAATCCCCAAAAAGCCCAGTTTTCGGCATCTAGAGTGGCCTAACCCCTTAAGAAAAACGGTTAAATCTACAGGGTTAGTATGTCACAGTTATATTTATACATGTTTGAAGTTATATTTTAAAAATTGTGAAAGCACTTTATTCGAAATCGTACATGATATTTAATGTTGTGCAGGTCATGTCGCGATTTTTTTTTATCGTCTTGCTTGTATTTTTCTCAGCAACTACTGGGCCGATTAACTTGCAATTTTTCACACATGTAGAGTACATGTCGGGCTATCGGTTAGCCCTCTAATAAAAAAAAATAGGATAAATTTGTACTACATGGCGGCATTTGAAAAAAAAAGTACTCTGGTTTTTACAATAAAATGTTCACTTCTCGCGGCCCGCAAAAATAATAATTATGAATCAATAAAAGAAGATAGACTCTACATGTGTGCAAAATTACAAGTCGATCGGCCCAGTGGTTTCTGAGAAAACAACATGCCCGATTTAAAAAAATTTTGTTTCGAGAAAACTGCGTACAATTTGTACAATTTTGAATAAAATGCTTTGAAAAAATTCAAGGCATTCCTTCAAACATGTATAAATATGACTGTAAAATACTAGCACTGTAAATTTAACCGTTTCGCTACATTTAATTCCCAAAAAAATCACCTTGAACATCGGTGTTCACACTAGAAACGGCCTTAATGTAAAAACAAAATTGAAAACCTGTACACGTTTTCCCAAAAAAGAATTCACGAAAATTCCTCTTTTTTCCGACCGCAAGCTTGGTGTAACTCATTGAAAAATTCGAAAGATGATGTTCGAGAAAATGCTGAAAACTTTTTCGAATTTGACGAGGACGTTCGGTCGAAGGAGATAAATTTAGTTATGCGAGGTAGTCGCAGGATAATTTTTCAAATTGATCTTTGCCCGACCATTGTGACTTCTCTGGCATAATGCATGATGTTCATAGAAACGTTACCTGCTCTCGTGGCGTGCAATAAAAATGAACGTCAGAGAGCGCTAAATTTAATTATCGCTGCTGAAAGAACTGCATGCACTTGGTGAGATTGAAGACGCATCTTTTGTGGAGCCGTATTTTATCACCTCGTCAAACAGATATATATATATACATGGTGTCCCTCTTATCTCTGCCACCCGAAATAACTCGGTAATTATCGACTTAAAAAAAAAAGTTCCAGACCAAAGTTGTACGGTGTAAAGGGGGCCATCAAATACGACCAATTTTTTAATTATTTCGGTGCAGGCGCTGACGCACAGTGAAGGTCACCACCACTTTTTAAAATGGAATGGTACATTTTTTTCAACCATCTTGTGGAGCACCTCAAGCCGCATGAAAAACATGGGGTCAAAGTCGTTCAAGGTCATTCAAGGTCACCTATTAAAATGAAATACAAATCTCAATATTTTTGATCACTACCAAATATTTAGATTTGTATAATCGATCCTGACCTTGAATGACCTTGAACGACTTTGACGCCTAATGTTTTTTATGCGGCTTGAGGTGCTCCTCAAGATGGTTGAAAAAAAAATGTAACATTCCATTTAACAAAGTGGAGGTGACCTTCACTGTGGGTCAGCGCCTCCAGCGAAATAAAAAAAATTGGTCGCATTTGACGGCCCCCTTCACACCGTGCAACTTTTGTCTGGAACATTTGTTTGAGACGTCGATAATTACCGAGTTATCTTCGGGTGGCATAAATAAGAGGGACACCCTGTATATGAGGCATTCTTCGTCAACTGGGCCACTTTTTTTCCATCTCTTCAATTTTTTTCAAAATTTGCCGATTTGAAATATTAGTCAAAAGGAACGTCTGTGATTTTTTCAATATTTTTTTAGGCGTCCACTCAGGGTTTTCAATTTTTCATTACGAACACTGTATCCGAAAAAATATTCATCAAACAAAAAAAAACACAAGAATAAAAACTTTTTATTTTTTTCCGCTTTATCGAAAAAAATCAAAACCATAATTTTTCTGCATTGAGAAAATTGAAATTCGGCAAAAAAATGAGAATAACATTTTTTTAAACCTAATAACACACTTTTGATTTCGGTACAAATTTTACAGGATGTCCGTCATTGGGTAATGAGTCTGCGAAAAAAATTTCAGACTAGTACCTGCAATGGTTAGGATGAAAAAAAAAATCCCTGCGAAATCTCATAACCGCATATATGCGGTTATAAAAACTGCGAAATCTCATATAAAAAAATTAAAACCCTGCGAAAGTTATGAGATTTCGCAGGGCTTGTATTTTTTTTCATCCTAACCATTGCAGGTACCATTCTGAATTTTTTTTCGCAGACTCTTTACCCAGTGAAAGTCATCCCGTAAAACTCGTACCGAAATCTAAAGTGTGTTATTAGGTTTAAAAAAATGTTATTCCCATTTTTTTGCGAAATTTCAATTTTCTCAATGCAGAAAAATTATGATTTTAATTTTTTCCGATAAAGCGGAAAAAATATAAAGTTTTTATTCCTATGTTTTTTTTTTGTTTCACGAATATTTTTCCGGATACAGTGTTCGTGATGAAAAATTGAAAACCCTGAACGGATGCCTAAAAAAATCTTTAAAAAAACACAGACGTTCCTTTTGACTAATATTTCAAACTGGCAGATTTTGAAAAAAATTGGAGAGGTAGAAAAAAAAGTGGCCCAGTTGATGAAGAGCGCCTCATACACACACACACACACACACACACACACACAGGGTGTTAGGGAGGTCGATGCAAAGCCTTGAGGGGGTCATAGGTCAGCTCTTTAGGAACGTATCTAACCTAGGTTACCTTAGTCCAAAGTCTGAGGATTTCGAGTTATCACGGTAAGTATCATTTTTCGAAAATTTGCCAAAACCACCAACTCGTTTACCTCTCATGTTAATGCTATTTTTTAAATGCTATTTTTTTAAAAATAGCATGTTAAGCTATTTTTTTTAAATAGCATGTTAATGCTATTTTTTTAAAAATAGCATTAACATGAGAGGTAAACGAGTTAGTGCCTGATTTTGGCAAATTTTTTTCCAAAAATCATGGTAAGTGTGATTTTTGGAAATTTTCCGAAAACTAGGCACAAACTCGTTCGTAATATTCAAACAGACAATAATTGGCAACTAAAAACTTATTTGCGTCTTAGCTTGATGTGTATCCAATCGACCAACACCAATACAATCATCTGTATCCACACAACTAACTAAATGGGACGTGTTGAATAATTGAAAACTTGTCAAAAAATGAAAATTCCTCTTAGGTTAATGCTATTTAAAAAAAAAAGCATTAACCTTTTAGTTTACCTCTCATGTTAATGCTATTTAAAAAAAATAGCATTAACCTTTTAGTTTACTGAAGTTAATAGTTAATGCTATTTTAAAATAGCTTATGCTGTTTTACTTAATGCTATTTTTTAGTTTATAGTTAATGCTATTTAGTAAAATTAACTAAATAGTTAATTTTTTAGTTAATAGTTAATGCTATTTTTTTAAAAATAGCATTAACCTAAGAGGAATTTTCATTTTTTGACAAGTTTAAAAAAAAATAGCATTAACCTAAGAGGAATTTTCATTTTTTGACAAGTTTTCAATTACTCAACACGTCCCATTTAGTTAATTGTGTGGATACAGATGATTGTATTGGTGTTGATCGATTGAATACACATCAAGCTAAGACGCAAATGAGTTTTTAGTTACCAATTATTGTCTGTTTAAATATTACGAACGAGTTGGTGCCTAATTTTCGGAAATTTTCCAAAAATCATACTTACCATGATAACTCGAAATCCTCAGACTTTGGCCTAAGGTAACCTTGGTTACATATGTTCCAAACGAGGTGACCCATCACCCCCTTAAGGCTATGCATCGACCTTCCCAACACCCTGTATAAGCCCGTATCGAGCCTCCACGCAATTGTGAAATGCCAAGTGGGTCACGTGAATTCGTTACCGTCGCGAAGGAACGTCGTCTTTCCACGATTAGACAAGACGAGTAATTTATTTTTCCGGTTAATACACGCGACATTGTACTTCGAGAGCGGGGTGCTCGCTGACACGATCGGACACGAGAGTAAGAATGAAACCCTTCCGCAGCTCGTAAACCAATCGGACGTTCGATCGGAAAAAGTACGTACACGCGCGGTAATAGACGTGCTGCCGATGGGATCGTTCCGCTCAAGTGAGCCAATCGCTTTCTCCCCCACAAGATATACGTCAGTCTTACGTACGTTTGCGCGCGAATGAATCGAGAGACGGGGCAAGACTCCGCGATTTTGGATTTTTAGAGGATCTTGAGGGAAGTATTGTTATTATTGTTGTTGCTGTTGCTGTCGTTGTATAACATTTTTTTTCCGAAGATTATCATCATGTGATCGTTGTTATTGCTATTACTATTGTCCCTTTTATTGTATATAAATATTATTGTGTATTTACGTCGACTTATAGTAGTTGCTTGGGCCTGAGGCCACAGTAACGGGTATAAAATCATGTGCCAATTTAACAATTTTTTTTCGCATGAAAACTTGATTCACTCATAAAATTAATTACACATCTATTTAGTATCAATATCAAGCTGTTAGAAAAAATATACTTTTTTTTCGATGTACAAAATGGCCGACTACTAATATTCTCTTTTGTCATGACATTTAGCATCCACAATTTTGTTACCTAGAACAAAAAACGAAAATACTCGTCAATCTACATTTGAATACCTAGAGAAGTGCGTATGGAATTTAAAAAATATTGTTTTATTCAAAAGTTGTAAGTATTTGAACTTAAGAAATGAATTTTCAGTGAAAAATTTCGTTCTAACTGCTCATAAACTGCCCATAAAATGAAAAGTTTTGATTAATTGGAAATTCCGTACGTACTTCTCTGCGGAATGCAATTAGGAACATAACTTTTAAATTTGAAGTAAATCGAGTGAAAATTGTTGAAGTTATTTGTCACGCCAATTAGAAAAAAGCTGTTTCGAGAAGTTTCGAGTAGTCGGCCATTTTGTACATCGAAAAAATATATATATTTTTTTCTAACAGCTTGATATTCATACTAAATAGATGTGTAATTAATTGTATGAAAGAATCACTTTTTCTAAGGAAAAAAATTGTCAATGTCGCACATGATTTTATACCCCCTACTGTGGCCTAAGGCCTTAACTACACAAATATAATAATATTATTATATTTATGTAGTTAACATGGCTGAAGAATATGAATAAGCAAATACTATGAGTCGACGTAAATACGTTACAATAACAATTATATTTATGTGCATATATATGTATATGTATGTGTATATGTGTATATATATATATATATATATATATATATATATATATATATATATATATATATATATATATATATATATATATATAGACATACACATACGAGCTGTCCTGTTATGAATGGATAATCCTGCAACTGTCAATAGGTCAGATCATGTCCTACTACATGCTCGAATTTCAATTTGGTAAAAGTCCCGCGGTTTTCGAGATAAAAATCGTCTGTTTTTCGTTATTCGCATGGCATCTCTACGAATTATAACTTTTTTGACCCGGTTAAAAAAAATACTCTTGGTTATTTGTTTTATCTAGAAAAGTCTTCTTTTTAACCTTAAATGTTAAGGAAACTTTATGAAAAAAGATCTTATGCTGAATTTTCATATACAAACCAATTCGAACATCTGACTTTGATAGCCTGCGGTGTAAAAAATATTACTACGCATATCGTACCAATAACTTTAAAAAGTGACTTAGTTATTGTCGATTCGTACCATTTGCAGAAATGGCATGCGAAAAACCAAAAGAAGATGATTTTTTTTTTTTAAATAACATGAAGCCCATAATCTCGACAACCGTGGAACTATTACAAAACTGAAATTCCAGCGTATGGTAGGACATGATCTGACTTGTCGACAATTGCAGGATTATCCATTCATAACAGGACACCCTGTATATAGAACCGAGTATTCTACTCGATATCGCCATAGCGATACACGTGTTTCTACATGGCACGATTTACGAGGCAGACTGATTGCAATTTTCCGATTGGATCGGCGAGCCACGTGGTGCAAAGTCCCAGAACCGTGGCTCGATGAACGCAATACATACATACACACATATAATAAATATATACATATACATATATATATATATATATATATATATATATGTATATGTATATATTTATATGTATATGTATATATATATGGAGGTAGGTGTGTGTGCTCTTCACTTATTGCAATTGCGACTTCCAGGTCTCTCTTCTCGTAAGAGCCAAGACTGTGTCGAACTTCTCTCTTTGCAAATCTAGTTTGGATGGTCGTATAGCCAAAAAGAAGAGTTCAACAAACACGCAGAGAGAAAAAGGGGGAGAGAGAGAGAGAGAGAGAGAGAGAGAGAGAGAGAGAGAGAGAGAGAAGAGCACAGCTAAAGAGGGATGTATAATAGGCCGATGACAAATTATATCCCGATGTATACCTACACGCGATGGAAAATGAGCTACGACGATATAGGATCGTACAAAGGCGGAGCAGTGAAAGCGAGCGCAATTATTACGAGCGCGCTATCATCACCGCGACCGAGGGATCAGCCACTCGGAAAATGAATGCTCGTGAGAAAAGTTTTGCAATTATATATATATATATATATATATATATATATATATATATATATATATATATATATATATATATATATATATATATATGGGAAAAGCTGATTTTGAAACACTCAACTTCGACGACCTGCCTCGGGACAGCCAGATGTGGTGATAGCCAAAATTGAGTATCCGTTCTCTATATATAGGGTGGACGGAAAAGTGACGTCCAAAAGGAAAACCTAGATACCTATCCGAATCGACCCCCATGTATGTTCTACGATGTCTTTCACCTTTCAAGGAAAATGCATTCAAACATTTGTTTTCTCGAGTTTTCATGTGGCAAAGGTTTTTATTTATTTTTCTCCTTTGTGTATGTACTTTCCTCTGAGGAGTATTTTAAAACAATTGGGAGTCATTCAGACTGGAATGAGTGTGATTTTTTTTATCATCTGAACTTCAGTAACTGATCCTCTCGAACGTATTTTTTTACCTATTAATAAAAATCTAAGGCCTTTACGTTAGTATTCGCTTGGTCATCTCTTTATTGCTCAATATGCTCAACAATGCACTTCATAACGATAACACAAGTAAAAAAAAAATCGCGAAGTACATACATGAAAAAGAAAAATGTTAAATGCCTTTTTCTTAAAAAGTTTGAGAGATCGGAGAACATGCATGGGGGTGATCCGGATAGGTATACGAGGCATCTGGAGTTTTCTTTGGGACCTCACTTTTCCCGCCACCATATATATGTGTGTGTATATATATATATATATATATATATATATATATATATATATATATATATATATATATATATAATTTTTTAAAGATTATTGATAAGGTTTATTGATAACGATATGTCAAATCATTTATCAGAATGGTGATTTAATGGTATGGATAATAAAAAATGGAGATAATCAAAATAATATATATATACTCATGCATATATACATACGTATTTCCGGGATTTTTTAAAATTCCATTCGTTGATTAAATTTCAATACGATTATATCTTCCCATAGAATTCTATTTTCCGTTTAAAAACGAAAAGAATTATGTGCCCCCAAACTATATATATAGAAAACCTTAAATTTCCCAATCAGTGGAAACGATCCCTCGTTCATCAATCATAACATACGTTCCTCAAATAAAATCGTCCTATACTCAGCACTACAATTCATCCACCTTTCATCAAAACTGCCGCTTGTTTCAAATTCGAACATGGCTCGACGATGTTTTTCCTATTTTAATATCATCAGCGAAGATGTCACGGTTGCGGGATCGCGCAACCGTGACACTCGAGCTTATCTCGATGAATAAAGCATGCGAACGAAAAGAAAGCGTAGAATTTCGACACAAACACAGCCGTTAATACAGCCGGATCAAGTATTCTCGCGTCCAAATTACCTCGAGCGCAGTCTTCCGAGACTTTTTTTCCTCTATCCTTCGTCTTGTTGTTGGGTTTCGAAAAACTTGGCAACTATGGTTAAAAAAATGGAGTAGCGCGGCAGGGTGCATATGCGCGGGCACGCTCGCGTCATTATGCACATTGCTTTCTAAATATTTCTTCTATACCGCGCGGTATTAATGAGCGCACCGAGAGACAAGACGAGAGTGCAAGTGGAAAGCATAAGTGACAAGGTAAAAGAAAATCTATAGGGTATAAGTAACTATATATATATATATATATATATATATATATATATATATATATATATACCACACACATATATATGTATACACAGGGTGTTAAGAAGGTCGATGCAGTCTTAAGGGGGTGATAGGTCACCTCGTTAAGAACATATCTAACCTAGATTACCTTAGTCCAAAGTCGATTTATCATGGTACATTTCGAGTTATCATGGTAAGTATTATTTTTCTAAAATTTACAAAAATTAAGTACTAACTCGTTCATAATGTTCAAACGGACAATAATTGGTAACTAAAAACTTATTTCCGTCTTAGCTTAATGTGTATTCAATCGACAAACACCAATACAATCATCTGTATCCACACAACTAACTACATGGGACGTGTTGAGTAATTAAAAACTTGTCAAAAAATAAAAATACCTCTTATGTTAATGCTATTTTTTAAAAATAGCATTAACATAAGAGGTAAACGAGTTTGTTATTAATTTGGGAAATTGTCCAACAATCATACTTACCATGATAACTCGACATCCTTAGACTTTGGACTAAGGACCTATCACCCCCTTAAGGGTGTGCATCGACCTTCCTAACACCCTATATATATATATATATATATATATATATATATATATTCAGGGTGTCTTGTTATGAATAGATAATCCTGTAACTGTTGGTAGGTCAGATCATGTCCTACTATATGCTGGATTTTCAGTTTAGTAAAAGTCCCACGGTTTTCAAGATAAAAATCATCTGCTTTTGGTTTTCCTCATGCCATTTCTACAAATGATATTTTTTTACCCGTTTAACAAAAAAATACTCTTGGTTATTTGTTTTATCTAGAAAAAGTCTATTTAGTATTTTTCGAAATTTCGAAAAGTGGATCGTGAACCCATAGCCAGTTGGATATATGTGAAGAAAAAAATGTTTGCTTTCGTTTCAGATTACATTTGAGCCTGGTAGAGATCCCGCCGTTTCGGGCCTCGCCGCTGGAGGACTGCAACGCCAACTGCAGCACCACGAACACTTTGAAAGATTATCTTCCGAAAAAATTACATTGTAACCACAAACATGTGTGCAACATGCTGGGTAAAAATTAATTTATTCCCACCAATCTGTTAATACAAAAAAAATGCATCATTCTGACCCTTCAAATTGGGCTTCCAGAGAGGGATGCCCCGTTAGAGTCTGTGCACCAGAGAATCAGAAGAATATAGGGTCTATACCGGTATGGGTTTTCCACAGTTTCCCCGTACCCTCGGCAAATGCGGTATAGTGTAGCTTAAGACGGCTGCGGATGCAACAGAAGTTAGGTTAGATTAGCAAAGTGCGGGTGGGGAGTGATAGGAAAGGGTTCAAATGGCAAGAAGTATACTCGAACATCCGCAAGGGTATACGTTGGAACTCGGGAATTAATTGAGACCTCGAATCCATATATAAGTATATACGAAAGTATATGTAAAAATATATATATAGAATCTTGGTCGTCGTATCTAAAATTTATCACTGAAAATGTTGGGGACGCTTGTATGGACGCACATTAAGCGTACACACACGTATATATATATATAGATGTACGTTTTATGCGCGTCTACATAAACGTCCCCAACATTTTCAGTAATAAATTTTGGGTAGGGTATATATATATATATATATATATATATATATATATATATATATATATACCTATCTATCTATCTAGCTATCTAGCTATCTATATATATATCCATATTGTATGTATATTGTTGGTGCACGAGATTCTAAAACAGTAGGAAGAGTCGGCGTAAAATCGTCCTCCCCCGTCTTGTAAAGGAGGAGGGTAATTGTCATGCAAAGTAAAGAGGTAACATTAGCATCATAAGCGGGCACATACTCCGCGTACTCCGGCCATTGTGCACACTCCCTAGTTAGTTCATTAATTCTGGTACGCGTGGCTTTATGCACGAAGTATACGATTCTGCATGCATATATATATATATATATATATATATATATATATATATATATATATATATATATATATATATATATATATATATATATATATATATATATATATATATATATATATATATATATATATATATATATAAAATTCTGCAATATTACGCGTATATCCGGCGCTCTTGTGTATGGCAAGATTTGCTTTTCTTCCCGGATACGAGCACGTGAATTTCACACCACCGTTTTATCTTTTGTTCCTTTTTTTTTCTTCCGTAGCGCGTATTTGAAAGGTCGCACACATCGTCACATGTATACATACACACATATATAGTTGTATTTGTATTTATGGGGAAAGGTAATTTTGAAGACAGTCGACTTCGAATGTCTATATATATATATATATATATATATATATATATATATATATATATGTGTGTGTGTGTGTGTGTGTGTACACACGGGGCCAATGACACATTTCGTATTCATATACCCCTGCCATATACAGGGTGACAATTATAAGATGGACATGTTTTTTGAGCATCCGGCGTGAAGATTTTGCAACCGAGAAAAATATGATATTCAATGGTTTTTCAAGTCCTCTTCGAAAAAAATGTAGCATGTTTTTTTCAATGCGTAGTATTGGCCAGAAAAAATTGAGCATACTGGAAAAAAATCGAAACTCCATTTCGAGGTCAGCGGAATGAAGATAATTAAATTCCGAATACGTAAAACTCGTGAAAAAAACTTTTTTTTATGGCATTCAATTGCATTCATTCGCTCAAAAACGTATCCTCGGTAACTTTTTTTCTCGATGACGGGATACACAAAAAAAAGTTTTCTGGAGTGTTTTGTATTCGGAATTGATTTATCTTTATTCCGCTGTGCTCAAAATGGAATTTTTACTTTTCTCAAGAATGTTCAATTTCCTTTGATCGTTACTAGCCATGACAAACATGTTTTTTTTCGACGAAAACTTGTCTAATTATTGAAAATCATAATTTCCTCGGTCGCAAAATCCTCCGGCAACTTTCGGCAACTTCCGGTTTCTCGGTGGTGACGTTTAAGAGGCACTAGTGTGACACTTTTAAAAAATTGATTTTTTCCGCATTTTTCGATAGTCTATACCTTGAAGAATAACATACTAAAATTTCAATTGCAGATCTCAAATATTTTTCCAACTACAGCCTTCTATAGAGCAGCTGCTCATCGGTCAGAAACGTACGTAAGCTGAGCTTACGCACGGAGAGCACTTACGTAAGGAAAGCTTCAACAGCCCAGCAGGTGCTTTTTAAAGAACAGAAAGGTGAATTGTATGGACTTGGAATAGCAGATTAGCTCTAGGTATGATATTTATCGATATATAACAATGGATTCAATATTTTTATCTTTCAACGCGATTTTCTCAAAACGCACTTATCAAATTCGCTGCAGTTCTAACTCGAATACAAATCATTCGATCGACTTGAATCTTGGTTTAGCGTATTTCGTATTTGTTTCTTCATAAAATGACCTTCCAGTTTTTCGAGTGGATGAAAAATGTCAATTTTCCATGCAAAAAACCATCAGGTTTTTAAGCGTAATTTTTTTCGTTAGATTTTTTTGTTAGATTTTAATTTTTGTTCACTAGTCTGCGTCATTGTTCAGGCAACACCTTCTACTTTAACGAACTTTTTAATTTTTACTTATTTCAGACACTCTGAAGACCGCAATTACTGCAGCAATGAGAAAACTTTTTTTTGCGTCTCGGGAGATAGCGGTAAAGTCGCACATAATTGAATATTTTCATACAAAAAAAATTACTGTATATACATAATTTATACAGAAATATTAGATATAGTAAAAAAGAAATCCATTATTTTTGCAATAGATGGCTTTAGTAATCTGTACCTCGCGTTGTACAAGTGCGATCGGATTACGCTAGATGGCGTTAGAAAGATAAGATTTCGTACTAAAATAAACATCTCAGACAGTTTTGTGATTGCTTGACTAAATATTGTTTAAGCGCGCGTCAAAGATGGCCACCAGCAAAGTGAAAATACGCCATATTTTGCAGTTTTTCTTCGATAAAGGCGAAAACGCAAACCAGGCGGCTGAAAATGTGAATAGTGTTTATGGTCCTGATACTGTAACAGCCAATCACGCGCCATTTTTGTTTCGTCGATTCCGTTCCGGTAATTTTGATGTCAAAGATGCACCACGCTCTTGAAGGCCAATTGTCGAAAATGTCGATAAAATAATGGAATTCGTCGAGTCCGACCGTCGTGTAAGCACTGTTTCGATTGCCCAGGAGCATTGCACAACAAACCGTTTGGAACCACTTGAATAAGGCTGGATACAAAGAGAAGCTCGATGTATGGGTGCCACGCGAGTTAACGCAAAAAACCTAATGGACCGAATGTCCATCTGCGAATCGCTGCTGAATGGCAACAAAATCGACCCATTTCTGAAGCGGATGGTGACTGGTGATGAGAAGTGGGTCACTTACGACAACGTCACGGGAAAACGGTCGTGGTCGAATCGCGGTGAGCCGGCGCAAACGGTGGCCAAGCCAGGGTTGACGGTCAGGAAGATTTTGCTGTGCGTTTGGTGGGATTGGCAGGGAATCATCTACTATGAGCTGCTCCCCTACGGCCAAACTCTTCATTCGGACATGTACTGTCAACAATTGGACCGTCTGAAGGAGGCAATCGCCCAGAAGCGGCCAGCTTTGACCAATAGGAGAGGAATTGTGTTCCATCAGGACAACGCTGGACCACACACATCGATAGTGACTTGCCAAAAGCTCCGGGGGCTTGGATGGGAGCATCTTATGCATCCACTTCATAGTCCGAATCTGGCACCAAGTGATTACCACCTGTTCCTGTCTATGGCGAATGATTTTGCTGGTGAAACATTCGCCTCAAGAGAAGCTTGTGAAAATCGACTGTCCCAGTTCGTTTGCCAATACCCGTGCGGAAATTGAGTTGGGGCTGTGATCGGGCCCCAATAATATTCCCCTAACTTTATTCGGGCGCTAATCTGGAAGCCACGTGAGGGCCGTTAGCGGCCGGTCACACTTTGTCAACAAGGGCCATTAAAGGCGCAACGAGCGGGGCCTTATAAGTTGCATCAATGGCGCCTCATCAAAACCATTTTAGCGCCCTGAAAATGCCTCAACGGCGCCTCATCATAACCATTTCAGCGCCATAAAATATCCGTATCAATGAATATACGTGTATGTTAAATGCGTCAGGGTATATCTGTATTTATTTTTATGCAATTGTTCATGTGCATAGGTGTGGGCGTGAGTACATGTGTATGTATGTGCGCGCGCGTAGAAATGTGATTGCGTATTTGCATGTGAGCCTTTATGACAAACTGCCATGACAAAATTGATACAAAAAATAATCCATTCTAAGGAATGGATGTGTAGTAGAAATACAAAAATATATGGGTCCACTGAATCACTAGAATCTATTTCCATTGAGGGAAAGATCTGGAAAACAAAGACCAATTTATTTGCTTATCCTACACAGTCAGATAAAGTTTATGAATGGGAAATATCAGCGAAGTCTTCAGAAGAAATAATTTTCCCTATGATGAGTATTAAGTGGAAATTGGTTGCTATAAAAATGTCGAGAAAACCGGTTGGGACTGTTCACACTTATGGGCTAGCATTACTCCATGTATGAGTGAAACCATGAGTAATTGTTTGTATCTATGTAAAAGGTTTCTTCCATTTGATAAATAAATACTGTCTGATGTTTGTCTGCATATTTGTGTTCATCGTTGATTTTTTATTTGCTAATGCTCTTACGCTTTTTCCCAATTTGCGTTCGATAATATTATTCGATCGATGTATATAATCGATTTGAATAATTGAAATACCATCAACCATGTAGCGTAAGCTATTTATACTGGTTTATCGCTATAATAGTCAGATCTGGGCCTATTGTGGAGATCCCTACTTGTTTATCCCTATACTGGCCAAGTCTGGGCCTATTGTGGAAATCCCTACTGGTTTATCCCTATAATGGCCAAATCGGGTCCTTTTGTGGAAATCCCTACAGGTTTATCCCCATAATGGCCAAGTCGGGGCCTATTGTGGAAATCCCTATAAGTTTATCCCGATAATGGCCAAGTCTGGGCCCATTATGGAAATCCCTACTAGGGAAAGCCCTGAAAGGCCCTTATTTTTATAAGGGATGCCCTATCAGTTTTCCGCACGGGATAGGGACGAGGGTTTCTATGAGAAAAGCAGAATGAAATCCCTTCAAAATGGCAACAAGTTATCGATCAAAACGGTACATATTTGCCCGAAATCGGATCATTTTAACTATGCTAAATAAAGCCTTCAAATTCATGCAAAAATAATGGATTTCGTTTACTACACCTTATATATCCTCGAAATTTCAAAACATTCGATGCAATACTTTTCTTTCGATAAATTGCCGAAAACCACCTTTTTGGGTAACCACACTAGTGGTGCCCCTTAATCTCGAGACGCGACGACGACGTACATACATCCTCATATATGTCGAACCCACGAGAACCGGACGTATCCAAAGTACGAGACTCATCGTGGGTGTTGATAATTGCCGTGCAATTCGCGTCGAACAGGAAACAATCGTGAGAGCCGAAAGGTCTTTGTCTGTTTTTTTTCAAAAAGTGTTCATCCTCACCGGAAAGGAAGTAGCGTAACTCGCGTGAGATGTCAAAGCTCCTGAACTTTTATCGGATGCTTCAACGCTTAAGAAACAAAAATAATAATAAACTAAAAAGAAGAAAAATCAACGTCCCTCGGAGCGCATCGGAAGCGTTCGTTCACGTGACCCTTGTCCTGTTTGACGAGCGACCGATTATTGTCGCCTGATTGCGGGTCAGCTAGGGAGTCTGGAGGCCGCGATCCGATACAGAGATACGGCCGTGTTGGTCTCGCGCCCCGTTTGGTCCGGTAAAAGAGACGAAAACCCAGCACTTTTTAGCGTAGAGTATGAATTTTTGACTGAAGGTAGAAGGTTGCATACTGAAAGTTACCCGAATAAAAATTTGCCTCTGAACTCATTCCAACCCTAAGAAATAGGGGTTGAAAACTTAAAAATCGCCGTATCCCGATAACTAATAGCCCGATCAAAAAATGTTTCAAACAAAAGTTGTTTGGAATAATAAAATACGTATAAAGTTATGTGACGTCCAACCCCTATCTTTGAAAATAGCGGCACAAAAATGTTTCGAATCGTTTTTGTGCCGCTATTCTCAAAGATAGGGGGTTGGACTCCATATAACTTTATACGAATTTTATTATTTCAAACAACTTTTGTTTGAAGCCTTTTTTGATCGGGCTACTAATTAGTGAGATGCGGCCATTTTTAAGCTTTCAACCCCTATTTTTAGGATTTGGGCAAGTTGAGGGGCAATATTTTATTGTGCATAATAATACGCGTTTTATTATTTCAAACAACTTTTGTTTGAAACCTTTTTTGATCGGGCTATTAATTAGTGAGATACGG
This sequence comes from Ophion ellenae, assembly GCA_963210295.1. NCBI lineage: Eukaryota > Metazoa > Arthropoda > Insecta > Hymenoptera > Ichneumonidae > Ophion > Ophion ellenae. The sequence goes on from OY723390.1 coordinate 44,879,339, forward strand.
CCATTTTAAGCTTTCAACCCCTATTTTTTAGGGTTTGGGCAAGTTGAGGGGCAACATTTTATTGGGGTTACCTTCAGTATTCAACCATCTACCTTCAGTCAAAAATTCATATTCTACGATAAAAAGTGTTGGGTTTTTGTCTCGTTTACTGGACTAGTTGTGAGGACGCGAGAAAGAAAAGAGACATTCCCGTGCTGAAATTTCTCGGGGAGTCCCCAGATCCTACCACATCCATATAGGGATTCGGATACCAATGTGGACACCGCACGTTTTGAGTCCACATTGGAATCCAAGTGGACTCCGTGCTATTTTCCCATTGACGTCGTTTGCAAATTTTATATACGGTGTCCCAAAATTACCCGACATTTTTATTTATTAATAAAACGTATTATTAATTTGAAAAGTACGAATATTTGTATTTTAATCTGAGGTACAAATATGGAGGTTATGTGTGGAACACAATATCCGATAAATGGCCGCCTTGTCCCCGTTTACAAACGTTTATTCTTTTGACGAACATTTTAACAACATTTTGGCATAATTGCAGACTCATTTCATTAATGGTGTGTCCAATTGCTTCCTTGAGCTCCGGAATGGTCTGTGGATCATTGGCATACACTTTTTCTTTCACAAAATCCCAAATGGTCCAATGGCGTCAAATCGCCCGCAGTGTGGCAGGTTGCACCATCTTGTTGAAAGAACATGTCTTTCAAGTTCATGACGTTTATGCCATTTATCGGATATTGTGTTCCACACATAACCTCCATGTTTGTATCTTACATTAAAATTAAAATATTCGTACTTTTGAAATAAATAATACGTTTTATTGATAAATAAAAATGTCAAGTCATTTTAGACACCCTTTATTTGAAATTCTCAACCGAAATTTGTTGGCTCTCCCAAAAAAAATATCCTATCGTGATGCTGTGTACAAATTTGTTGGGGAGTCCCAAGCGGCACCCATATATATATATATATACATCCATATATATATATATATATATATATATATATATATATATATATATATATATATATATATATATATATATATCCTTCATTGGAATTTTTTTTCATTGTATTTATATTGTTCAAATTGGATTATATTTACATATTTGAGATCATTGCCCCTAGGGTCTCTATACATTAATGAGATAGAAGTGGTTTATTTTTATATCGTTATATTTACATTTTTGCCTTCTGGCTATTTTTCTAATTGTTGTTTTTCAGCATCTGTTTGTTACTTAGTTCTAACGATGAGGTGCGGTGATTGGCAATGAGGAGCTTGGCGAACAACGGCGAACTTGCCCACACTACGTCAAATTCGATTTTTATTTATTTTTGTGCTTAAAAACTGCTAATCCGCTGAAAAAGGCAGTTTTCAACGAATTTTGAGGTGTTCAGAGCCACATTTGATTCAAAATATTTCGGGAGTTAATCGAGGTGTGCAGAAAAACACGATAAAAACATTTTTCTTTTTAATTTACGTAGTGTGGACAATTCCGGTTTTGTTCGCCAGCTCCTCAAATGGATATTTATCGATGATTCATGGGAGGGGAAGTTGGATTATGCAAAGAATATTGGTCACCGCAGATTGGATTGTCGTATGGGCTTTGATCTTGAAATCGATTTTCAGCATCAGATTTATACTTTTTTTACGACCAGAATTATACTGTTTCGATCAAAATTATACTTCTTCAAGATCCACTCATTTTGTATATCAATGATTTCGTTTGGAAAATTCAACGTACGATGGAATCCACCGAGAATCTCATCGGATTCTGTTCGACAATGTGAAAATCCTTTATAATTGTGACGTTGAAGTTTGCACTATTGAAATGCACCGAACATAATGTTTTTCTTCAATTTCCCACATTTCCATTAGCACATTTGACCTACGAAAATCAGGCAAACATTTTTGACTATTCTCATTTAGCGATCTACGACAAATTTTCAGAGTATGTTTTTGGACAATAGCAAAAATGAAAAATTGGGACGAATTTTCGTTGCATTCCAACAATGCACACCTCGACCCCGTTTAGGATTCAAATTGGATTTGTACATTGGATTCCAATGGGAAATCTCGATTAAAATCCAATTTACGAGCGTGACGTTTTGGTACAGGAATCTAATGCGATGACCCGCTGGATCCCTGTCCGGAAGTGGGGACACGTATGGGAATCCAATTGGACATGTCCGCGACAATTTGCTGCACGGGTTGAGGAGCTCCGGGGGCGTCGTAGCGAAGGAAACTCCCGGTAATCCAGGGCTCTGTCAGCGACGGCACGTTTTCGGAGCTGAGGAAGTGGAGGAGGCGAAGATGTTTAGCTAGGACGTTCTGCGAGATGCGCCGGAAGTGTTGGGTTACTGAGGGATCCTACTGGTCTTGTCGACTGCCAGTATAGCAGCTCTCTCTCTCTCTCTCTCTCTCTCTCTGTCTCTCTCCATCTATCTATCTATCTATCTCTCTTTTATTGTCCATCGTACAAGATTTCCTATGTACTATTCCTCAGTCAGGACTCCGTCCACAGCATCGTTTCTCGTGGCGACGATTCGCGAATAAATCGTTTCCTGCGCCTGTCAGGGAGGCTGCACGGTCGGGACGACGTTGCATGGGACCCGAGCACACAAAGCCACAGGGACTCTGGACGCCAGAGAGAGCGAGAGAGAGAGAGAGAGAGAGAGAGAGAGAGGGCGGCTTTCCTGGCTCTCTTTCCCGAGAGGTAATGTTATACCTTTAGAAACGCGTGAAAGCCGTGAGCCGAGTGACCCTAATGCGACTCGATGGAAAAGCCGTGCGAAGTACCGTAGTACCATCCACCGTACATCTACACACCAATATTGGTGGAAATACGTGTACCCCTCCCGCCGGAACAAGTTTTTCGGGATTTTCCTTCGATTTGCGGGTTCAAAATGGTGGAAGATGGATATGTCCACTATTCGAGAGGGAGAGTAACGAGCGGGAGAGAGAGCGAAAGGGCTAGAAGGAATGACGTTGAAGTTTGCAGCGTTGGAATTCGACGAAAAGTCATTTCTCTTGGTCGTCAACTTGTTGTCATCTGAAGTTTTTGGCAGTTTTGAGTACCAGAATGACGCAAACTTTTTTTATAGATTTTTTCAAAGTTCTACAACCAAATTGGCAATAAATATTTCAGGTAATAAAAAAAATGAGATTTTTCGTTGGGTTCCAAGGATGCGAACTTCAAGACCACAAGAAGCATAGGAAGAGATGCAAAATGCGGGACAGAGATTTTTCATTTAATTTTCTCACTTTCTACAGTATACTGTCGTGCCAATCAGCGATATAAATTGATTTATGTTTATTTTATTGATAATGTGGATTGTAACTATCAAACTGATAAATTCATTTATGATGACTGATTAATTTAATTTATTTATGATTATTTTATTGATATTGCGACTTGTAAATATAAAATTAATTAATTAAATTTAAATACAAGGCCATGTAAATATGTATGATGAATGTGACACAATGTAGAACCAGCGAATAAAATTTCGAAAAGGGAAAATGTGAAAAAAATGGATAGTGAAAAATACCAAGCAGATTGTAGATCTCTGGATGAGCATCTCGAAGAATGATTCCGAGAATTTCGAAGCGAAGATTTTCCGAAAGAAATTTGAGCATTCGAAAAGAGAATAATTTTTATCGCATTCTGAGGGTGCGATGGGGTTAGAAATACATCCGAAAAACAACAATCAAATTACAGCAATTAAATAAATAAAAAATTGATGTAAAACATAAGTAAACAATACAAAAAACGATAGAGTAGTTACACAAAAAGAAAATAACTCACAAATTAGAATACAAAAAAAAATGACACGAAGATTCCATATGAAGCAAAAATGGTCTTATTTAATTTGATGATAACAAGGTAATCTTAAATAATATGAAGTGAGGTGCAGTGGAGTAACAACAAAATATGCCGAAATTAAAAAAAAAGAGTACCGAATCGTAAAAACTCAAACAAACCCAACAAATATTGAATCATGAGGTTTAGATCAATTTTATAAATTCAACAAAAATCATTTGAAGAAAATTAATGTATTTCTGGTCTAATATATATATATATATATATATATATATATATATATATATATACACACACATACACACACACACACCTATATATATATTAGACCAAAAACACGTTAATTATATTATAATTTTTTTGTTTTGTATAATATTTATATTTGAATTGTGTTATGCATCACATTTAATTGTATATATATATATATATATATATATATATATATATATATATATATATATATCAGACCAAAAACACGTTAATTATATTGTAATTTTTTTGTTTTGTACAATATTTATATTTGAATTGTATTATGCATCACATTCAATTGTATTGTTATTATTTAGTTAATTATAGTTGTTTTTTTGGTCTAAACTATATATATATTAGACAAAAAATGCGTTAATTAATATATATATATATATATATATATATATATATATGCAGAGAGAGAAAGAGAAATAAGGACAACCAGAAATTCAAGTCCTCTCGCAGATACGGAGGATGGAGGACCAAGTAAAAGGGCAGTAAATGTGGACCGATCGCGAGGAAAGGTATCCAGCGAACTCGTAAACTCGAGCAAATCCACGAAGTCGCATCACGTATCCAATTTTCCGGAGATCAGTCGCATGATGCCGAAGTTTGGAAATCGACGGATTGAAACACGGTGTCCCAGGACAGCAAGAGAGAGAAGGAGAAGATGGAATAAAAGTGTTACACGCAACACGAGCCCTTAGGATTTTATCCCCGATGCGCCAGCCCATCGAGGCGGACTCGCAGCTACACGATAGGATAACTCCAGCCTCCTACACCCACGTCACTCCGATCCACGTCCCAATGGATCCAGCCGTTGATTATTTTTTGTCCCTTTTTTCGGAGTTTCCCCATTCGCTGGGATCGACGGGTTTTGGATGTCGTGGCCACGAGAATTGTAATTTCGTCCACCACGTGTGACCCCCGTCCCCATAGCTACATCTCTAATTTCGTTCGATTCTAATAAATATCGATTTGGTCGAAAAAACGCTGGCTTGAAAACTCGACCATTAATGAAAACTTGACACACTCAGGGACTGTTCAATCATATAGCAAAAATGTATAAAATAATGCACGTCAAAGTCAATTATGGGCGTTCTGAACGCGTTTTTTTTTTCAACATGACTTTTTCAAAATAGGTGACCACGATATCTCAAAAATCATTACACCGATCAACTTCAAATTTTACAAGCTTCTTTTACTTATCAACAAGGAGGGCTTGAACGCTGAATTTTTTTTCCGATGCATAGTTTTTTTTTATTATCATAAAAACAATATGCAATAGATCCTGCAGCGGTTTTTTTTAAACGTTCAATTATCGATTCTGCCGCAACGCCTCGGACTTCTTTCAGGCGCCTCGTACAACTTTAAGGAGGCACGGTGATGACCATGCTAGTAAACTTAGAGTCTATTTCACGCCGCAATACCGCCACGTTTTAGATATATGTATATGGCATATTTTTCGAGAAATATTTTTTAAGTATTGAATTTCGAGTTTCCTATTATTTTTATAATATGGAAACAACCTTAATAATCTACTACTCGACTTCAGTGGTACGTCATATCGTTGACGTTTAGCATCGTCGCATTTTCGGTGGCTGTCATCGGTTTCACGCGCCCGGCTTATTATTTTTTGTAGCCGGTTAACATGGAGAATGAAAATACTGTGGAAGTTTATCAAAAGAGTAACGGGATTGTACCTGAAGTCTAGTTTAGAGACAAATGTAGATTCTGACGGGCAAGAATTAGAAAATGAAGAGATAATATTGCGATTGTAGATAAAAAAACGTCGCGTTGAAGTTAACCTCAATGTCCAATGTCCAATCTGTCCAAAGTCAAAACATATTTCATCGATTGTTATGTTATTTTTCCCTTTCCCAATTTTCACAATATTTGCAGGTATAAAAAGGAACGTTTATTTTATATGACGGTTCTCCCATGCTGAATTTATCTATAGATGCGTTGTATAGGTACATGTCGCCAGAAAAATTGAGATGCCTTTGCCGTACGTAAAAGAACTTCAAGTAAATATCGACGAAAGGCCCTTTATAATCCATTAAAAAATGTACGGCTTCGCCCAATCATATTTTTAATTCGCGTTGAAAATATCCGATAGACGAATCAAATTTGCGCGGGTATCCGGCGTTGCCACGCGTCGAGCAAGATGGGTGCCGTTACGTCACGAGAAGTCTCGCTCTCCGAAAACTTCGGTTTTTGCGACTTTATTTCTAAATTTATTGCTTATTTCTGCGGTGAGCTTTCCAATTCAAGGTGCCTTATCGATCACAAAGATTCAACAAACGCAACCATCAGTTTTTTTTACGTATTTCTTGGCTCCAAGTAGCACAGAAAAATCGATATATGAGAGGACGGGCACATATTGTCGTCTACGTGTGACTAATTCACCAACTTTAACAATCAATAACTCGGAAAGTGTACGGTGAATCTCGTGGAAACTCCGCATACGCATGGACAGAGGTCTCAACAATGCTATAAAAAAAATCGGGCTTTTACCTTGAACTCGCTCCAATCACCGTACCTCATTAAGAGCGTTTTTCTCGAAACCACTTTTTACAATCTGGGAGGACGGATTACTCGAATACCTTTGCATGTAGCGATTTGAAATTTTGATAGTAGCTTCACAATTATATTCTCTATGAGAGTACGTAGTCGTTTTTTTTTATAAACAACTCACTGCTCATTTTTTGGGCAAAAAATCGATTTATTTTTTTCAAAGTGAGCGATTTTTCGAAAATTTGATAAAAAAAATCCCTACGTAGTCCCATAGCTAATAATATATAGATTATCATTTTTTTGGCTTTTGTTCCAGGTCTTAGACTTTACGAGAAAACCGTCCTCCCGTGAAGGTATTTGTAAAACACACGTTTTTCAAGATGGGCTCTGTCGCCGTGATTTTGTATGAAAATTATAATAATTTTTTTTAATCCTTTAATATGTGTTAAATAAATCCTCTCAAAAGAAATCCTATTCCTTTTTTTTTTTTTTTTTTTTTTTTTTTTTTTTTTTTTTTAAAGACCGGTGCGATGGTCTAGTGGTTAGCGTGCTCGCCACTAAACCAGCGGACCGGGAGGGCCCGGGTTCGAATCCCAGTCGCGCACATTTCGTCGTGAAATGTTTTTCTTCGGCATTTCGCGGCGAAATAAGACTAGTTCCACGACTGGGGGGCGAACTCGATGACCGGCTGTATTTGTATAGGTTTTCCGCAGTTTCCCTATACCCATGACAGAAATGTCATGATGAATATAATACAGAGGGGGAAGTCGGCTGCGGCCGCAAGAGGGGGGGGGGGGGGGGGGACAAGGAGAAAGATGGAGAAAAAAAGGAGTAAACAGTAGAGGAAAAGAAACAGGCACAATGAAGGGAGAGAATGGGTAACAAACGCGAAAAGCGTGTACCTGAGGAAAAAACCAATAATATAAAAATCCTATTCCTTTTTTCATACTCCCAAAATAAATTGTCAAAGTTAGGCCTTATTTTCTGCCGCTAGAGTGGTGTTATCCCTTAACGAAAATAGAACGTTTCTTTCACCGAATGTCGATACTTTTACTTTGGAAGGCGGCAATTTTTTCAAAAATCGATAATTTTACGCAAAAACTAAATGAGTTTGCTTATTTCGGTTGATTTGTTACCGAGGAACGATGTTCTGCGCAACGGTGTACACGATTTCTCGATATCTAATGAACAGATTGACTTGAAATTTCGTACACTTATTCAGTGCAATAGTAGTTTAGTCTTGACCAACGTTTTCCTTGTTAACATTTTTTTTTATTAGACATCAACAATAATCGTGTCACTTTACCTCGAAAAACGACAAAAAGAATTCAAAAAAAAATGTTTGACGCTTAAACCACGATACCAAAAAAAAGCTCGGTCAAGTCTTAGCCAATATTATCTATTTTATGAAAAAAAAACTCGCTTTTTTCTCAGATCAACCGGGTGGCCAAAATCAAGTACACCGTTGATCCTCCGACGTTCAAAGGTCCATCACGCGATAGTCCATAACGTCGTTAATTATTGAGATTTTTCAATGAAATTTGGTACACAACTTAGTGAATGTACATATGAAAAAATGTCCAAACGATTTACCCATCATCCTGCTTATTGCTTCGGAATTAATTTTTTCAAGCAACCCTGACTTTCGGGTCGTCACAGTAGCCAAATCCCTCAATCGAGTCTAAAATTGAGGCTACAATTGCGCAACGGATCCGCCCTGGACCGCTTTCGATCAATGCAGCCAAGCCGATTATGGCCGAGATTTCGAACGAACGTGGATGAATCTGAACGGAACTTCATCGAAAAAGGAAAGGTCGACGTTGTTGCGGGAGGGCTTTCGTCAAAGTACCTACGTTTCGACAATGGCATTATACGCAACATCAAAGGCCATTAGCTCACAGGGCTGGCAATGTTATCGGTTGTGCATTGCGTATTGGGTATGGGCACACGCACACGTGTATACCGCGAACGTGTATCGTTCCCTCTTATCGGGCCTTTATATCGGCCAATTAGCAGAAATGCGATCAAAGCGAGAGATTAAGCCGCAGCATCCTGTGACGTTCGGACTCTGTGCGTTTGGTACACTGCCCTATGGATGGGCTCGTGTGTGCTCGAGCATGTCCGTGTGTATCGCGAACTCTCGGCGACTCGCAGTCCTAGGAATACCGGCGATACGTACGTGTCGCACGTACCGGGTGTCCCCCCATTTCGATTACGTTGAAGTTTGCATCGTTGGAATGCAACAAAAATGTTTTTTTTTCTTTCAATCTTCCAAAAAAAATTTTAATACAGTCGTGCTGTCTTTGAAAAACCCCGCAAATCGGAAAAAACTATAAGGCTTTTTTTGACGGGTGATTCTGTAGGTGCCACGCGTGCTAAATCCCTTAAAAATCGGGGTGGAGGGTTTTTTTAGGGGATGACGGCGGATGAGGGCGGATTGATGGCAAACTACAACCCCTACGAGGTCGGCGCCGTGAGACGAAATGTTCAGAAAAATCTGGGCTTTAGTTTTGTCCACAGCGCCGAAGTCGTGGTAGTACATTTTGGGGGTGAAAAAGTGGGGTGAAGTTTTGAAAAATCAGTTTTAGTTCGATAACTCTTTAGGAAAAATTCGTACACTTTTTGTTCAAATGAGAAAGTTGTAGCCCTTGAAAATACGCATCGATGGAGTATTTGATCATCACTCTCCGATAATATCATCACCCGCAAAAAAATTGTTGAAATACCGAATAAAAATTGTTTATTGAATTACTCAAAAACAATCGATTTTTCGGGCATGGTTTACATGTACGAAATGTAAAGAATAGTTTTATATATATTTTCGTTTCTATGGACCACCCTTGAATTTTGATTTTCCAACCCCTCTCGGGGGTTGAAAGTTCAAAATGAAATTCTGGGAAAACTATTAACCGCACGAATTCGCCGCCGTGGAACAATTTGTAGCTTGAACCCTCAGCTACATTTTTGTCCACAGCGCCAAACTCGTATCTCTGTATTCTCGGTCAATAGTTTTCCCAGACTTTCATTTTGAATTTTCAACCCCCGAGAGAGGTTGGAAAAAGTAAAATTCAAGGGTGGTCCATAGAAAGGAAAATATAGAGTAAATTATTCTCTACATTTCGTACGTTTAAACCATCCCCGAAAAATCGATTGTTTTTTAGTTATTCAGTAAACAATTTCTTTTGATGCTTCAACAATTTTTTTTGCGGTGAAAATATTATTGGAGAGGGATGATCGCATACTCGATCGACGCGTCTTTTCAAGGGCTATAACGTTCTCATTTGAACCAAAATGTATGAATTTCTCCTAAAGAGTTATCAAATTAAAAGTGATTTTTCTAAATTTCTTCCCACTTTTTCAACCCCAAAATGAACTTCCACGACTTCGACGCTGTGGACAAAAATAAAGCCCGGATTTTTCTGAACATTTTGTCTCCCGGCACCGACCTCGTGGGGGTTGTAATTAGGCATTAATTGACCCCCATCCCCCTTCATCCCCTAAAAAAAACCCTACACCCCGATTTTTAGGCAAACTTGGATTTAGCACCCACGGCACCTACAAAATCACCTGTCAAAAAAGTAGCCTTCTTCAAATTTTTTTCCGATTCCAATATACAGCACGACTGTACTATTTGGCAGATTTGAGCTGCGAAAATTACACAAACATTTTTCAGATTTTTGTTTAGCAATTTGCAACAAACCTTCAAAATATGATTTTGCATAATAATGAAAATAAGAAATGGAAATCTGGTTGTTAATCCAACTGCAATTGCGTGGACTTAAAAATCAAGACTATTCCCTGAAACACCAAGGATGACCTTGCGTTGACCTTGGGGAAATCCGGGGAATCCGGATTGATCAACTTTTCATAAAACTTTTGTTCAGAAGTTTTTCTTCAGAGCAATGTTCTCGAGATGCTAAGAAGAACATCTAAGATGACCTTGTTTTGACCTTGACTTTAGGAGCAGAAATCTAGCATGTTCGTCGTGTTCACAGCTTGACGTGCTACAATGTTTGGTCGGAAGTTTATTTCATCGAGAGCACCCTCCTTGGGATACCAAGAAAAACAACCAAGATGATCTTGTTTTGACCTTGAGTTAAAAAGCAGAAATCTAGCATGATCATAGTGTTCACAGCTTGATATGCTACAACTTTTGTTCGAAAGTTTTTCCCATCAAGAGCACCGTCATGAGCATACTAAGAAGAACAACTAAGATGACCTTGCTCTGACCTTGACTTTACGAGCGGAAATCCGGCATCACCATCGCGTTCCTGGCTCAACATCCTACACCTTTTGTTTAAAAGTCTTTTCCATCAAGAGCACCGTCCTCAAGATACTAAGAAGAACAACCAAGATGACCTTGCTTTGACCTTGAGTTTGTAAGCGAAAATCCGGCATCATCTACGTGTTCACGGCTCGACACGCTACAACTTTTGACCGCAAGTATTTTTTCATCTAAAGCACCGTCATCGAGATACCAAGAAGAACAACCAAGATGACCTTACTTTGACCTTGACTGTACGAGCAGAGATCCGGCATGGCTATCGTGTCCACGGCTCCACGTCCTACAACTTTTGTCCAGAAGTTTCTTTCATCGAGAGCACCGTCCTCGAGATACCAACAAGAACAACCAAGATGACCTTGTTTCGACCTTGAGTCTACGAGCGGAAATCTGGCATAGCCATCACGTTCGCAACTCGACATCCTTGAACTTTTGTTCAAATTTTTTTTTCGTCAAGAGCACCGTTGACATATTTCGTCGTTTCACAATTGAAACGGAGCACACCCGGTACGTGAGAAACGCGCGTAGATGTTATACCCCCCCGTACGACGTACGGTGCACAAAGTGCAAGGTACGCGAGGCAGGGTATAGAGTAACGATGCGAAAACTGGTTGCGATATAAAGCGCCCGCGGATCCTTCCAATAAACCCCATCACAAAGGTTATTCGAGGCTATTATTGCGTCGATTGTTTCTATTTGTTTCTTCGTGTATTCCGTACAAAGGCAACGATTGAGTCGTACACCGATAACTGCAAACGCCCACATTTTCCCCGCGTGTAATTAAAACGAGTATTACTCGAGTCGGATAATAGTTTAGTGAAATCGTTATGAAGTTTCGCGAATCGTGCAGGTGTGTAATGAGCAATTGGGGTGATTCGGGTCGCGCGGATTTCGTTGGATTCGCAATTGGAAGCTTTTAAAAGCCGTAATCGGATTGTTGCATCGTTTGACAACGGACGAACTTCGCGGGTCGATTTTGAGCATCTGAAAAACACTTTCAGTAGGAAGTTGAAATGAACGTGCGTAAAATATTTACTCAATTTGGTACTATGTGTGAGTTTACTAAATGCATTCGTACTAATATGTAATATTTAATATTACACCATGATAACAATGATAAAGATAGCAGGATATATTATTTTTCTAAATTCAGTAGAACTTATTTCATTCAGCATTATGCAAAAAAAAAAAATACTAAACCTAACGTCAAACGACGATGGAGAGGAAATGGAAAGAATAATCGAGTGGGGTACGAAAAAGAAAGTCGACCAAGAAATCCAACAGGATTGAAACAAAATTGAAAAATCCACGTATCGCCGGCAACACAAAAGCAGGAAGAATAGCATAGAGACAGAAAAGTATCGGGAGGATGTAAATATGACCGGAGAAATAAAAGAAAACTTGGGCGCGATTAAAATGTGGACATGTGGGAAAAGAAGGAAACAAGGATCGTAGTGATAAAACAAGTGCAGGGTTTGTAAAAAAAACAGGTAGAGAGCTAGTGCATATATGCAAGTACAAAAAAGCCAAGGGGAACATAAAAAAAAGTTATTAGAAAACATGGGAAAATGGGTAGGAGACAAAGAGGAGGAACAAATCAATGTGAAGATACAGGTGGTGCTGAAAAAGCAGTCTGTAACTGAACTGTGTATATTTATTAGGCAATTCGAGAAACTGATTGGAAAAATTGCAAATGAGGAAACGAAATGCTAAACGACAGTAGAGTATAAATTTAGAAGTAAGAAAATATCATAAGGGGAAACATATTTGTAGTGGGGATCTCTTGTGTGAACACCCTAAATGGGTATACCTGAAATAATAAATCTACTACTAACTCTACTAAATAATAGTTTAGTAGATTTAGTATTAGACTTAGTAGGAGTTAAGTAGATTCAGTAGAAATCTACTACCAAATCTACTATGTCATAGTTTGTCTACTACTAGCTTTAGTAGTAGACTAAACTATGATTTAGTAGATTTAGTAGTAGATTTATTATTTCAGGTATACCCATTTAGGGTGTTATGTGTTATGGCAGAAAATGTACATTCTTGTGGTGTTATGCTTACTATTATCATTATTCTAGCACAATACTAAATTTAATTAGTTTTTTCAATTCAGTAAAATAGTATGTTATTGTAACAATGCCATAATTATTCTTGTACAATAGTGAATATGCCGATTATTATATTGAATATACTTAGTAAAATAATAATTAGTATTTATATTGAATATAATCTATTAACAAATAATTATTGAATATTATTCATACATTATTGAATGATGATAATAATCATCATTTTTGTTATTAAAATGTAATATGATGATATTAATATTATAATATAGGGGATTCAAACGTGATTCCCACTGATTTATATTAGATGATGTAACTAGTAGAAGATTTATTCCACATGTCTTGCGATTGCTGTGACATCCACCTCACAGTGTTCAGTACATTTTTTACATTTTTTCATTCCACATAAAAATCTATGAAAGACTATAACTACTAACGCTATATCACATTAAGTTTCCCTAATGGTGCTCGCCCGTCCGTTGCATGCCTATCACTACTAGTTTAGAGATATTTAATAAACTAATTGGCGTAGTTTTGAGCCTGCTGCGTTGAGTCCCCTGAATGCCATTTTGTGTTAGCCCAATTATTTAACTATTTTTCCATTTAGCGTTTCTATCTTGCCTTTTAGGCAATCTTCCACTCTATCCCTTCTCCAGTTGTCGACTCCCTCTACCCACTTATTGTTGCGGGAGACTTTGTCCTTGAAATGCAGCGGGAGATGTTAGCGGCTCAACATGAGCAGCTAGAAGAAGAGGAGGGATGCATCTATGGACCAGGCATTGCCGATTAGCGGTAATTATAAACACATTTGTGTAAACACATTACAAAACTTTAAACGTGTTTTTTCTCGAAAACACGTTTTTAAAAATGGCTGACATTCTCCTGACCGCTGTAATTAACATATCGACCTGAAATTTGGAGAGCATACTCAGAAAATATGTCTTCACGGAATGACGGATCGTTTTTTCGATAGATACATTTTTGCATTTATTATTTATCTTTTTATGCGAAAAAAAACGCGAAAATTCGATTTTTTTTAAATTGCCGCCATTTTCCGAAATTTGTACTAAACGAAAAACCCATCCGTCATTCCATGACCAAAGGGTCACAGATTGATAATATGCTTTGAATTTGTGTTTCAGATCAACAAAGAGGGGGCAGTGATGTCAGCCGTTTACCTCCCGCGATTTGAGGACCTGTTTTCGCGGAGCTGCAACGGCCGCCATTTTGGTTTTTTTTCAAAAAAAAATTTTTTTATCGTTCTGTATATCATGAATAAAAGCAAGAAAAAAACCGCACTCAAAAAGCTTTACTCTTTTCCTTTAAAAAAAAATAAAATGTAAACACCTGAAATATGGCACTCCAAGGACAAAGTCTCCCTCAATTTTCCTCCTTGCTTCTCCACACTGCCATATATGTTCCAACGTCTCCTTTTCCTTTCCGCATACGCTGCATGCCCAATTGCTGTAGTCTTTCTTCCCTGCCCTCTCCAAGTTACCGCATCTCACCCTTTCCCACTCTTCTTTTATGACTCCCCTAACGTCTTTGTCTTCCCAGAAAACCTCCCTCCCCAATTTTTCTTTTATATCCTTGAAGTAATTACAGAATGAAGATTTGTCTATTCCTCCCCAATCCTTCTGTATGTCCTGATCTCCCTGTATCTCCATTCCTCCCTCCAGAATGTCTCTTATCGCCCCTTTCTCTCCATTATTCCTTATGAATTCCAGAATCCTCCAGTCTCCTGCCTCCTCCATAGCTGTCCTTAAGGCCTTAGGCCACTCTAGAGGCCGAAAAATAGGCTTTTTGCGGATTTTTTTTTTCAGAAAAACTACAAAATAATTCGAGATTACAAAAAAGGGTGTTTATCATACATATCAGTGACTGAATACAATAATTTTTTTGAAGCGATTAATTTCAAAATGGCAACTGCAGCGTTTATCTCGAAACTGCATTTTTAAAGTTGGCCGGAAACATAACTCAGACAATTTTCATCCGATTCACTTGAAATGTTGAATACATCTTGAAAAATGTATTGTCTATGGAAGTACGTAGGATTCTTTTTTGTTGCATAGTTAAGGCGTTACCCCCACTTGTAGCGCAAAAAAAAGGCCTTTTTCATGAATTTTTTAAAAGAAAACTACAAAACTTTTTTAATCGATCAATATACCATCTTAAACAACACATCTTGAAGAACTTTCAGTAATTTTTTTATTGAAACATTTTACATTGTTTAGTGGCAAATGGCCGTCAATGAAATAATGTTTTTATATACACGGTTTGCGGTGACCAACATTGCGGCGAAGTGGATCATCTGAAGAAAAAAATGCGGATGGATTTAGTCAAATATAAGTATAAACTAGTCTTTAATCGAAGGATTTTAAAAAATATTCATTTTTCACAAAATGGCGGACAGTCAAAGTTAATGGTTCGATTTTAACGAAAAAAAACGACCGTTTTTTGGCTATAAAACGGCCATTTTTTTTTTCGAAAAAAAAATCGAACTATTAAAGACTACATTTTTATGTATTGAATAAGCCTGCAAAATTTCAAGAAGATCGGTTCATTAGTGTTCGAGTAATCTTGGTCACCGACTTCAGAAATGCCATTTTGAGAAAAACGCGTTTTTAAAGTTTCTCTTTCAACGCTCTTTCAACGCGGATTCTTCTCTTTCAACGCTCATATCTCAGTCAATTTTGTTCGGATCGACTTGAAATTTTCAGGACATATTCTCAGATACTTATACTTCAAAAAAATGCAATTAAAAAAGATCGATTTTTTCAAAATCGCAAGTGGGGCTGACCCCTTAATTTCTTATTGGCAATTATCTGACGATTTTTTAGGTAAATGTTTGGAAAGTGAGAAATTAAACAACGAAAACGATAAGAGAGAAGAAAGGAAAAAACTTTTCGAACGCAGTAAGTGTCATATAGGACGGAAAATTATTGATATATATATATATATATATATATATATATATATATATATATATATAGTTAGTAACTTTTCCAAACAATGATGCAACATTTTTTCGAGTCATCTTTCGCGTTACTGCGTAATTTAGCGTGGATCGGTGCGTATACACGGAGGCGCAAAGGTAAGCAAGATTCGCGCAGCGATGGGGAGAGAGAAAACGAGAGTCCTGCTCGCGTAGTGAATCTCATCGTCACGGCGCGTCGCACGGGGCTCGCATGTCGCACAGGTTTCGCAAGGTCTCCGCGAACCAGAAGAATAATAAGAAGAACAACAAGAAGTAGAAGAAAAAAAAGATGCAGTGGAAGAAGACGAGAAAGAGAAGTTTCTCTCTCTCTCTCTCTCTCTCTCTCTCTCTCTTTCTTGGTATGTGCACACTCGCCTTACGAGGCTAATGAATAATGAGATCGAACGTAGCAACTCAATAAACGAAATCTTCGTCGGAGGCAAGAAAAATATCACTTATCGCGATTGGATAGAATTTTTTTTAAACTTATTTCAATTACGCTCCGACATCATTATATTAATATTCTTGTCGTTATGATTATTATTATTGTTATTAAAATTGGATAAAACACCGAGTGGCTGGTGAGACGCATTTTTCAAATTATGTTCTGGTAACTTAATTTTATTGTGATTATTATCATTACTACAGTAGTTATTACAATTACGGCAATTACCAAGCCGCTGGCAAAATAATTGCATCGATGTTTCTTTCCCTACACTTCGTGTTTTCAAAAGTTGTTGTAATTATCATTATTATTATTATTACTTATAGTTATGATTAATAGATATTTTTTATTATTGTTTTTCATAAGCAACCAATGAGTGAATTATTTTTTTATGTTTGATACGAGTAATAACAATAATAATTATTATAAATACTGTTTATAGTTTTTATTACGATGTTTTAATAATAATAATAACTATTATTATTATTATGATAATTAAAATAATACTACCTATAGTTATTATTAATAGATATTTTTCTATACTCGATACAAATAATAACATTGATAATTGTAATTAATGTTATAATCAAATACTTATTATTATGACTGTTTATAGTTATTATTAATATATATTTTTTTCAACAATTATTATTGATATATGACTAATGAGTGCGTATTTTCTTTACAATTGATACTAATAATTAGGGGTGTGCGGGTACCCGATTCACTCGGGTACCCGATGTTCGGGTCGGGTCGGGTACCCGACGGGTTACGTTTTTGCATTACCCGCCACTATCGGGTACCCGAATTTGGTAATCGGGTACTCTCAAATTTTCGGTACTCGTAAACGTCGAATACTCTTAAACTTCGAATATTCGTAAACGACTCGGATATCCGTATCTATTATTAATATTTTTTTTATTTTTTATTTAGGTGTATCGACCAAATAATGTGAGAAAACGAAAACTCGAAGAAGGCGAAAAACGAATAAATGATAATACTGTAAAAAATATTTTTCGTCTCACTTTTCTATCCTGTGTGTGTGTGCGTACGTGCGTTTGTGTGTCTGTTAGGGTGGAGTGAAAAACGGTCACTTTTGGCGGATCGTATAGTAATAGCGCGGGAAAGTTGCGGTTGGAATCACTAAAAAGTGTGCGAAAAAAAAATGTACAATGAATATATCTTCTGTTCCGGCGAACGCGTTAAAGTTTTGAATTTTTATACGTGGGTTTTAAATGGAGAAAAAACCCAAAAAGACCAAGATTCAACGCCTTGCGTTTATTCGAAGCGAGAAGAATGCAGCTTCCATTTGACATTTTAAAATTGAAAATATCTTGATTGGTTTCAGAGATATAAGCGTTTAAAGAACCAGTTTTACCTGGAAAAAATTGAAAAATGACAAAAACTTAAATTAAGAAGAATGAATCGCCGAAATTACCAGTGAGCACTTGACAGAATTAATGAAAATTCGACGAAGAATCATGCTTTTATTCAGTTTTTCGACATTCAAATATCTCGATATTTCCTGAAATCCGAGTGTCTTAAAAGAAGTTTGCCGTAAAAAAATTGTAAATATATACATAACAAAAATACTAAAATTATTAAACAAATTATTTGTATTTCTTATGAACTCCAACCTATCGGCGTAGGGTAGGGAACATAAAGCTGAAGTTTATTTCGTCCGTTTTGGTACGTTTTCGTAGCGCTATCTATACTCTGAAACGAAATTTCGTTCCAGCAACACGACTTATCGAGTACCCGATGTGAGGGGAGTACTCGAAAAACTTGGGTACTCGATAAAGTTCGAGTATACCCGTCCTATCACGGGTACCCGAAAAAAATCGGGTACCCGATCGGATCATAGTCTAATTACCCGACCCGACCCGACCCGACCAATTCTGTTGCCCGCACACCCCTACTAATAATCATTTTTTTTATTGTTGTTATTATTGTTCCTGTTGTTGCTACGTTCTATAAAAAAATGTCTGCTCATGTTGTTGTTTTTTGTTTCACGTTTCCCTGTAACTATTCTCGAAGTCTAATTATCACCGATTAATAAAAAGGCACGAAATATCAGTAAAATTGTTTTTACCCGCGATCTCTATATGTCCGTCCCTTCGCAATGCGTCTTACTCGTCGAGAGATAGCGAGCCAATTATGAGGGAATCGTGAATCGAATCTCATTTCGTGTGCCCGTCCATTGGGACTTGGCTGTCGGAGCACGAGCAAAGAGGAAAGAAAAAAAAGAGACACAGAAGAAAACCTTCTCACATAATTTCTTTTCCACTCGGGCCGGGCTCTTAATCGCGCAATATCGTGATCTCATCGAATATCGCGTCGGTGGGTAAGGGCGCGTGAGAGGAAGGGCGTAAGGAAGAAGGAACGAGAGAAAGGAAGAGGTTACCGATCGAAATGATGAGAGAACGCAGAGGCAGTTGGAGGAGGAGGGGAGGGGGGTCGGAGGTTACGCCGAGAATAAAAGGAATCGGGAGTTTTTGATAACCCGAGAGAGAGAGAGAGAGAGATCGCCACATCTGGCGCGATCGTTTAACCGGACGACAATTTTATTGGCCTGCTCTGACGTCAGACTCAACTCCATCATTGAAGTTTTATTGGCATCAAGGTTCTTTTTTCTCTCCTCCTCTTCCTCCCCCTAATCATCCCGACCGTTCTCTCTCCTCTCCGATAAAGATTCAGAAACGATGCAAATCGCATCCGAACTTGAGAAATTGTGCCAATGAAATTCGACTCCCTCAATTTTTCCTTGAGCTGAGATATTTTATTCAGATCCTGGAAAAACCCTTGATCATTGTGGCCTCAAGAGATACCTTTAAGCGAGAAAAATATGCGCTGGTTTTCATGATTTTGTTTCGCAAGGAAAGATTTCTTAATTATTTTTAGACTTAGGGTATGGTTTATTGCTACTTTTGGCTGTTATATGGTATTTTTTAAATTTATTAATCGTCAAAAATGCCAGAGGTACACTACCGATAAAAAGTTTTCAGACACTTCAGATAATTGCAAAACTTTCGATCACTGGATAATTGCTAAAAAATGTTTGACAATTATCTACTTTTACTATTACTACTTTCTGCTGTTACATGGTATTTTTTTTAAATTTATTAATCTCCAAAAATGCCGAAAGTACACTACCGGTCAAAAGTTTTCGGACACTTCAGATAATTGCAAAACTTTCGATCACTGAATAATTGCCAAATAATGTTTGACAATTATCTACTTTTCCTATTACTACATTTAGCTGTTACATGGTATTTTTTTTAAATTCATTAATCTTCAAAAATGCCGAAAGTACACTACCGGTCAAAAGTTTTCGGACACTTCAGATAATTGCAAAACTTTCGCTGTACAATTGCCAAATAATGTTTGACAATTATCTACTTTCACTATTACTACTTTTAGCTGTTACATGGTACTTTTTAAGTTTATTGATCTTCAAAAATGCCGAAAGTACACTACCGGTCAAAAGTTTTCGAACACTTCAGATAATTGCAAACCTTTCGATCACTGGATAATTGCCAAATAACGTTAGAATAACATAATTCATTTCATTTATTATTTTACGAAGATACTACATACATTTATATAATAAACTACAATATTCTAATATAATTTTTCAATTATCCAAATTCATCGAAAGTTTTGCAATTATCTGAAGTGTCCGACAACTGTCGACGGTTAGTGTATGGCACGGTCTTCCAAACTGCATTTTCAAAACTGGCGTGACGTTTAGCTAAAAAACTAATGGACCGATTCAGATGAAATTTTGTATAAATCTTTCTAACCTTATTATCTAAAACATGACACTAAATGTTTTTGGAAATTAAAAAAAAATTGTTTTTTATTGCAAAATGTAGTCATTGTTTTCGGATATTTTAATTTTTTTGTTTCAAAGCGTGACATTTCATCGATTTCGAACATTTCTCACTTTTTTGGTTCATATTCTGCGTGATCAGTGTTAATGAAAGAAAAATCGTCGTTGGTTTTTGCTTCAGATTAATCCCCCCGACGCCACGTGTCACGCCGTTTGACATCAGCCGCAACCCGTTTAGAAGACCGTGCCATACCTCGGCTATTTTTAACGATTAATAAATAAATAGAAATACCATCCCGTGCGGAAAACTGATAGGGCATCCCTAATAAAAATAAGGGCCTTTCAGGGCTTTCCTAGTGCTTTCCCTAGTAGGGATTTCCACATTGGGCCCAGACTTGGCCATTATCGGGATAAACTTGTAGGGATTTCCACAATAGGCCCCGACTTGGCCATTATGGGGATAAACCTGTAGGGATTTCTACAAAAGGACCCGACTTGGTCATTATAGGGATAAACCTGTAGGGATTTCCACAATAGGCCCAGACTTGGCCAGTATAGGGATAAACAAGTAGGGATCTCCACAATAGGCCCAGATCTGACTATTATAGCGATAAACCAGTATAAATAGCTTAGGCTACATGGTTTATGGTATTTCAATTATTCAAATCGATTATTTACACCGATCGGATAATATTATCGAACGCAAATTGGGAAAAAGCGTGAGGGCATTAGCAAATAAAAAATCAACGATGAACACAAATATGCAGACAAACATCAGACAGTATTTATTTATCAAATTAAAGAAACCTTTTACATAGATACAAACAATTACTCATGGTTTCACTCATACATGGAGTGATGCTAGCGCATAAGTGTGAACAGTCCCAACCGGTTTTCTTGACATTTTTATAGCACCCAATTTCCGCCCAATACTCATCATAGGGAAAATTATTTCTTCTGAAGACTTCGCTGATATTTCCCATTCATAAACTTTATCTGACTGTGTAGGAAAAGTAAATAAATTGGTCTTTGTTTTCCAGATCTTTCCCTCGATGGAAATAGATTCTAGTGATTCAGTAGGCCCATATATTTTTTTTTTCTACTACACATCCATTCCTTAGAATGGATTATTTTTTGTATTAATTTTGTCATAGCAGTTTGTCATAAATGCTCACATGCAAATACGCAATCACATTTCTACGCGCGCACACATACATACACATGTACTCACGCCCATACCAATGCAAATGAACAATTACATAAAAACAAATACAGATATACCCTGACGCATTTAACATACACGTATATCCACTGATACGGATATTTTATGGCGCTGAAATGGTTATGATGAGGCGCCGTTGAGGAATTTTCAGGGCGCTAAAATGGTTTTGACGAGGCGCCATTGAGGCAACTTATAAGGCCCCGGTCGTTGCGCCTTTAATGGCCCTTGTTGACAAAGTGTGACCGGCCGCTAACGGCCCTCATGTGGCTTCCAGATTAGGGCCCGAATAAAGTTAGGGGAATATTATTGGGGCCCGATCACAGCCCCAACTCAATTTCCGCACGGGATGTAAAAACCAAAAATAGTGATAAACCATACTCTACGTCTAAAAAATAGTGAAGAAATTTTTCCTTACGAAAAAACCATCAAAATCAGCCATTTTTACCTTTCCTCAATCTCCCCCCTTAATCCAGCGAGAAAAAAAAAGACTGGCCAATTCGGGAGATGTTGATTGCGTTTCAACGATGCAAAGTTCAACATCGGAACACATCACTGGTTGCCAAAGGAGGATGCTCGACACCGTGGCCAATGGAAAGCACGGAAAGAGGCAAAATGGATTGGCGTCGTAAACTGCAGGCCGGGAGACGCAACGTCCTGGGCATTGGATGCTGCGAGAGAAGGATCAGCCGAGCGTTCAACAACGTTCATCCGTGAAACGAGTGTCTGTTTCCGCGAAGCCGGAAGAGGATTTCTTTTCTTTGTATCTCTCTCTCTCTCTCTCTTTTCCGTTTTTAACGCTCTTAAGGCGCAGAACGAGTTTAATTCCCACGCTCCTCCGCACTTCCGGAATTATCGGTCGAGTGAATAGCGACGGAAATGCGGAAAAGCAAACCCAAACAAGCCGAGATGAACCTCGCGCGAAATTATTTTGCGACGTGCATCGCCCATGGATTGGATCATGACCTACTAGAGTGTAACAATTTGCCCTAATTAAAAATTCGAGCGTTTGTGAAATTTTCAGGAGGATTTTTTGAAATTTCGTAAAATCCCTTACCGCGGAGCATATTTTTGCTACGTTTTTGACAAGTAATTTAAAATTTTTTTTCTGGTATGAAAATCGTCTTGAATAGTTGCTTTCTGTTGGAGATGTCCTAGGGACTTTATTACGACGTTGAAGTATATAGCCGTGGAATGCAACGATTTTTTTTTGTTATTTTTATCATACATCAAAGCCTTTCCTGCAAATTGAGGAGAATCTCTAATGAGAATACGTAAAAACGTTTCAGCATTTGCATAGCCTAAAACGGCCAAATTAAATTTGTGCGATTGAAGAAGAATTAATCTTCATTGCATTCCAACGATGCTACCTTCAACGTCATACTTTATTCTCATTTAGTGAAAAAACGGGAAACGACCTTTTTTTTGGGAGCCTCTAAAAAATGTTCTATCATTTTGTATGCTATACTGAAAGCAGCTAGTCGAGACTATTTTCATACCGACAAGTATTACAAAAAAATATCATGCAAGGTAAGGCATTTTACGAAATTTTTAAAAAGTCCAAAAACGACGGCATTTTTCCTTAGTGCGAAATTTGATATTCTAAAGGGAAAGTAGTGTTTTCTTCGAATTTTTAATATATTTTTTACGTTAAATATTAAGCAACCTGCGAAGAAAATAATTTTGGGTAGGACGAAAACGAACCAGGTCCACGGATCGAGGGTTAATTCTCATTAATTAATCAGTTTTTTTTGTCGATTTAGGCGTTGAAAATCACTCAAACTTTTTTACGTTTTCTTGTTACAGATTTATAGCCTCAATTTGCAAAAAAAAAGGTTTTGGATAATGATAAAAATAAAGGAACGAAAAAAATCGTTGCATCCCAACGATGTAAACTTGAACGTCATGGTCATGATCCAATCTAGCAGCCCATTAAATATGCCACGGTATACAGGGTGTCCCTCTTATCTTTGCCACCCGAAATAACTCGATAATTATCAACGTCACAAAAAAATGTTCCAGACAAAAGTTGTACGGTGTGAAGGGGGCCATCAAATGCGACCCATTTTTTTGTTTGTTTCGCCGGAGACGCTGACACACAGTGAAGGTCACCTCTCCTTTTTTTAATGGAATGGTACATAAGTTTTCAACCATCTTGTCGAGCACCTCAAGCCGCATAAGAAACATTAGGGGGTCAAGTCGTTCAAGGTCATTCAAGGTCACCAGTTAAAATGAAATGCAAATCTAAATATCTCAGACATCTTTAAATTTCTATAATCAATACTGACCTTGAATGACCTTGAACGACTTTGACCCTCTAATATTTTTTATGCGGCTTGAGGTGCTCCCCAGGTTGGTAGAAAAAAAATGTACCATTTCATTTTAAAAAGTGGAGGTGATCTTCACTGTGCGTCGGCGCCTCCAACAAAATTTAAAAAAATGATCGCATTTGATGGCGGCCTTCACACAGTACAACTTTTGTCTGGAACATTTTTTTGTCACGTCATTAATTACCGAGTTATTTCGGGTGGTAGAGATAAGAGGGACACCCTGTATACGAGCCGGCCTGTACAAATTATGTATATACACACATATATATATAAAATTTATATATATTTCCTCATAAACATATAAGTGTTTGTTCTACAAAAATAATTATCTGCAATGTTGGCAGTAAATGCGACGAAAAATCAGGACTACATGTGAATGACGATTTTTCGTCACAGACACACGCACTTTTTTTCTCTCGTCGACCGGAAGGAGCAACAGCTGCGAGAGCAGGTAAAATTGGGCAGTCACGGTGACTCGGCGATTTTTCGGCAGGGACAAGAGATTCTCTCGTACATCGTTGAGTGATCTTTCCAGTTCACTTCTACGATGTACAAGGGACGTGGAACGCGGCGCGTTCATCATGATTTTTTTTTCTCCAGCTCGAAAAATAATCAAGAAAATACCTTGCCCATCCGTTCACCAGTGCCCAAAGATTTTTTTTCTTTTTTTTTTTTAAGGTCGTTCCTCTGCGAAAATCTCAACCAAAAGTTTACATACCATGTTCATGTTTAAAAGATTGATAATTGGTTTAATTAGTAATGAATAAAATTAAAAACTACGCAATATTGACTCGGTACTAGTAGATAATACGATGGATATCATTTATCGCCGTAAAATATATTTTGTATTGTGTTTTTGATCGACCATTGCCAGTAAACTTTTTGCCGGGACTGTCCAGGCTTTGCCCCAATTGTTTTTTTTTCCAGGCTTTGCCAGGCTTTGCACCAAAATTGTGAAGGCTTCTCATGGTTATATCTTGGAAACTAGATGGTGAATCATTCTCATTTTTTTTCACATTATTCGTGATATCTTACTGCAGCTTATCCTCGTTTTTTGTCAATTTCTTAATTTTAGTTTTGACGGTAGAATTAATGATGCTCTGTTTGCCCATCATAACGCATTTGTTACGTTTAAACCAAGCCAACTTTAAGTGTAAATATCTCAGGTTTGGGGTGGTCAAATTTATTCAAATTGCACAGACGTTTGGATAATGTATTAAATGACGTATATGTCAAATTTCAACCATTTCTTAATTCAACTCTTTTTGTGGAGGTACTACCTTAATCGAACAAAATGTAGAGACATGAAAAAAAAAAGATTGAGAAAAAATTGCGATTAAAGAGGAAAAATTTTAGGGAAAAAGGGGGTGGTAGAGAATTTTCGTACGTCGGGGACGAGAGCCGAGGGCTCGAGGATCTGTACGAGTCTGGCGTAGGGCATATCGCGTTACTCTCTAAACGTCTTTGCGACGATGCGGATATATTTGCGCGACGCAGAAAGAAGAGAGAGAAAGAGGGAGGGTCGGAGGTCCGGTTACAGAGTGAGGTCGCAGAGACTAACGAGAATGAAAAAAAAATGAAGAAATTACGAAAGATAAAAATTAATATAGAAATAAAAAAATTACCAAAAAAACTAAAGGAAAAATCATTTTTAAATTAAAAAAGACATTACAGGGAAAATGTTTTCAAAAATAATGGTAGAATTACGGAAAAATAAAATAAAAAAATTGAGCTGAATTCAAAAGAAAAATAAAGCAGGAAAGAAAAGATGGGAATTAGGAAAATAGAAATACAAGAAAATAGGGGAAGAAAGAAAGGAAGACGAAAAAATAAACAAGTATTGAAAGATAAATAAAAGGGACAATAATGAAAAAATTGGAGCAGAAACGAAAGGGAAAATTGAAGAAAAATTTAAAGGATTAATTAAACGAAAAATAAAGAAAAATGTGAAGGAGAATAAAAAAATAAAAGAACTTGGTAAATCCGTTTTAATCTTGTTTCCCCGTGACTAGTGAATTAAAAAAAAAACATCGCAAAGCTCAAAAAATCGTTTGTAGACATATATATGTACTACCGGAAATGCATCTTTAAATGCGTACGAATTCTCGAAAGGATCTCGAGCCTTCGATATTCGTCGGTGAAACGCGCGACCCTCCTTGACACGTACCCCGTAAGAGGGGGTACGATTAAAAAGGTAAAAAAAATACACGGCCACTTTCACGCGACGACACAAGAGCGGGAGAGAGAGAGAGAGAGAGAGAGAGAGAGAGAGACCAAGAGGCGTTCTAGTCGAAACGGAGGTGAGGAAAGGAATTCGAGAGAATGCGCCTCGGAGTGAGTTGATTTATTGTCGACCAAGAAAGAATATAAGCCCGAATCGTGCCAGTCACGAAGAGAGCTGTGCCCTGTGTTTGTGTGTATGCAGTGCGCTTAGCAGTACTCGACGCTTTTGCGAGACGATACACTATACGCATCCAATATAACTATACAAATATGTACAGGCTGTTTCTCGTCGATTGTAATCATTTTTTGTCCACCCGGACATTTATCGAAATAATCCGATAATTAACAATGAATTTTTTTCAAAAACGTTACGAAATTATGATTATTTTGTATTCGTTTTCTGATTTTTTTGGTTTCTAATCATTTGTTTTTCGTGCCATTTTTAAATTATTTAATTATGATTCCACGCTAGAATTCTAAATTTTTAACGCTTTTTCTTTAAATCCCAAAAATTCCATTTTGAAACAATGCTTCAATTTGCATAGTTGGAATGCAATGTATTTTCGTCATTTTTTTCACTTGTATTATCATAAAATTTTCGTTTTCATTATATAGTTATGGCAATGTCATTTATTTTTGTTAAAAAAATTGTATTATTATTGCTATTTTTGATTATGTATTATTATTATTTTCTGACAATTTATTTTTATTTTTATCTTTATCAGTTACTACTGAAAAACGTTCGAATTTGTTTGGGCTTATTTTGATTCTTATTGCTTATTCCCAAAGAAAAATATTTGAGTAATTTTTTCAGCTGGATGGGCCAAAAATAATTGACAAAAAAATATCATTTTTTTCCTCAAAGATGCACTCTCAAGACACTTTTCATTCGGCTATCTTCGATCACGATAAATAAATCGTGGAAAACGAGAGTTATTTCCCAAACGTTCATGTCTAGATTGCATCGTAAAATAAAGCTACCTACTGCAGAGGAATGGTTCAAATCATTTGCAACGCGACGTGAATAATAATATCTCACTAATTGTAGTTTAATTATTACATAAACTATAATTTAACCCTTCGAGTGCACACTGGGTCGTTTTGAACCAGTGTAAAAGTACGTGTAAGTACGTATTTTTCAACGTATGCCCCAGTTTGAACGAATATTGTGACATTTAAATTTCGTTTTCGTCAAAAAAATAAATTTAGGGCCAAAAATATGGATAATTTACTACAAAAAACGTCCCTACAAAAAAAAATGCGTATTTACCGGAATACAACGATTTGAAAAACGCCTTGGGTCAGATTGACCCAAGATGCACTTATAGGTGGGCGGCGGAGGTGTGCACTCGAAGGGTTAATTGTTACATAATTTATATCTAATTATTATGTAAATCACATTTAATTATTACGTCAAATATTATGAATTATTTTCTTTCAATTCCTTTATTTTTTAGTTGCCCACTGAAGCTCCGAAATTCCCACAAACCTTTTTACGTATCTTCGTCAGACATTTACCACGTCAATTAGCACCAAAAAAAAGCTTTTAAACATTAGTAAAAATAATGATAAGAAAAACGAAAAATAACATAAAAGAATTCGTTGCATCCGAACGATTCAGACTTAAACGCCATAAAATAACAAATACAAAAAGAAAGAGAGAGAGAGAGAGGCGATAAAACGTGCCGCGACTGACCCTACACGGAACGGCTCGTGAGTACGTCGTGTCCGAGAGCTTTATGAGCGCGAGTGGTACGGGGTATCCGGTAGCTTCGGTGATGCATCCCAAGCGTTACGTACTCTCCGTACCAGGATGACAAAGAGCCCCGGACGAGCGACGCAGACTCTTATCAGTGATACCGTCCCGCGCGTATGTACTCCGACCGCGCATATTGCAACTTCTCTACCGTATAATATACACGCGCAATTCTCTCGACGTACGAGGCGTGCAAGAAAAAAAAATAATAAAAAATAAAGGAAAAATTTAAAAGGGTAAAAAAGGGCCAAACGCATCGAGCGAACGAGACACGCTCGCTTGGATGTTGTATGTTTTGTGTGGATCGCGGCAAGCTCGTAGACGGGTATGAAAGAATATCGCGAAAAAAGCATTCTGGATTTATGGCTCTTTCGCGTTATCGTTGAATTCAGTGGTCTATGGTGTTAACACGACTCGTATAATGGTTGGGCGAGTTGCACATTTAGGGTAGATCGAATCAGTGCGAAAACGATTGTGGTTAGGCATCTATATATTATATTTGATTGATTGTTTATTCAATATTGATTATCTAGCATGATTATTTATTATTTATTATTTATTATTATATTTCTGAATTAAACGAATTATATCTTGATTATTTATATAGTGTAACGTTGCGTTACGAATAACGAGACTATGCGAGAAAGGTGAGGTGAGCGGGCTGGCGTAGCTCAGTGGTCAGAGCAGTCGACCGGCAATGGACAGGTCCCGGGTTTGAAACCCGGCTCATAAGCACACCTCGTTTTCTCTCGGATAGTTCTCTTGGGTGTTTTTTCGGGGGATCACAATATATACAGAATGTCCGTTGATTAAGGGAGACTTTGTCCTTGAAAGAGCAGCGGGAGATGTTAGCGGCTCAACATGAGCAGCTAGAAGAAGAGGAGGGATGCCTCTATGGACCAGGCATTGCCGATTAGCGGTAATTATAAACACATTTGTGTAAACACATTACAAAACTTTAAACGCGTTTTTTCTCGAAAACACGTTTTTAAAAATGGCTGACATTCTCCTGACCGCTGTAATTAACATATCGACCTGAAATTTGGAGAGCATACTCAGAAAATATGTCTTCACGGAATGACGGATCGTTTTTTCGATAGATACATTTTTGCATTTATTATTTATCTCTTTATGCGAAATAAAACGCGAAAATTCGATTTTTTTTTAAATTGCCGCCATTTTCCGAAATTTGTACTAAACGAAAAACCCATCCGTCATTCCATGACCAAAGGGTCACAGATTGATAATATGCTTTGAATTTGTGTTTCAGATCAACAAAGAGTGATGTCAGCCGTTTACCTCCCGCGATTTGAGGACCTGTTTTCGCGGAGCTGCAAGGGCCGCCATTTTGGTTTTTTTTTTCAAAAAAAATTTTTTTGAACGTTCTGTATATCATGAATAAAAGCAAGAAAAAAACCGCACTCAAAAAGCTTTACTCGTTTCCGTTAAAAAAAATAAAATGTAAACACCTGAAATATGGCACTCCAAGGACAAAGTCTCCCTTAATGAATAATCTTGCAACTCTCGATAGGTCAGATCATGTCCTACTATATGCTGGAACTTCAGTTTAGTCAAAGTGCCACGGTTGTCGACAAAAAATCATCTGCGTTTGGTTTTTCGCATGCCATTTCTACAAATGATAACTTGTTTGACCCAGGTTAAGAAAAAGTACTCTTGATTATTTGTTTTATCTGAAAAAGTCTTCTCTTTTACCATAAATGTTGAGGAAACTTTACGGAAAAAGATTTTATGAAGAGTTTTCATAGAAACCAATTCGACAATCTGACTTCAATAGCCTGCTTTGTAAAAAAATGTACTACGCATTTCGTGCCAATTACTTCAAAAAGTTGCTTAATTATTGTCGATTCATATCATTTGTAGAAATAGCTTGCGAAAAACCAAAAGCAGATGATAAGAAAAATAACATAAAGCTCCAAATCTCGAAACTTTTTACTAAACTGCAATTCCAGCATGTAGTAGGACATGAACTGACCTATCGGCCATTGCAGGATTATCCATTCATGACAGGACACCTTGTATACAAGGTGTCCCTCTTATCTCTGCCACCTGAAGTAACTCCAATGTTAAAAACAAAAGTTGTACGGTGTGAAGAGGGCCATCAAATGCGACCAATTTTGTTTATTTCGGTGGAGGCGCTGACGATGAAGATCACCTCCACTTGAAGATCACCTCCACAGTGAAGATCACCTCCACTTGAAGATCACCTCCACAGTGAAGATCACCTCCACTTGAAGATCACCTCCACAGTGAAGATCACCTCCACAGTGAAGATCACCTCCACTTGAAGATCACCTCCACAGTGAAGATCACCTCCACTTGAAGATCACCTCCACAGTGAAGATCACCTCTACTTTTTTCAATGGAATGGTACATTTTTTTCAACCATCTTGTGGAGCACCTCAAGCCGCATAAAAAACATTAGGGGCTCAAAGTCGTTCAAGGTCATTTCAAACACCTATTAAAATGAAATACAAATCTAAATATCTCGGATCACTACCAAATATTTGGTAGTGATCCGAAATATTTGGATTGGTATAATCGATACTGACCTTGAATGACCTTGAACGACTTTGACCCCCCAATGTTTTTTAGGCGCCTTGAGGTGCTCCACAAGATGGTTCAAAAAAAATTTACCATTCCAATTAAAAAAGTGGAGGTGACCTTCACTGTGCGTCAGCGCCTCCACCGAAATGAACAAAATTGGTCGCATTTGATGGCCCCCTTCACACCGTACAACTTTCGTCTGGAACAATTTTTTGTGGCGTCGATAATTACCGACTTAGATCGGGTGGCAGAGATAAGAGGGACACCCTGTATAGTAGTAGTATTTATTATTTCAGGTATACCCCTCCAGGGTGTTTATACATAGAAGACCCCTACATACACGATCCCCCTTAAAAAAATGTTCTTATTTCTAACTTATATCCTATTGCCGTTTTGCCTTTCGTTTCGTCTCGTATTTGCTTTCCTCGTTTACTATTTTCCCAATCCGATGCTCGAAGTGCTTTATGTACATACATAGTTCAGTTACAGGCATCTTTTTTAGCACCGTCTCTATTTTTCTATCGATTTGCTCTCCTTCTTTATCCCCTATCCATTTTTCCAGATCTTCTACTACTTCTTTTCTGATGTTTTCCTTGGCTTTCTCGCACGTACGTATATGCACTTAGTTTTCCACTTCCTTTTTACAAAGCCTGCATTTGTTGTCACTGTATCCCTTATTTCCTTCCTTCCCCACATTCCCACATCTCAGTTCCGCCCAAGTAGCTTTTCTTTTGCCCATTATATTTAAATCTTCCCGGTACTTCTCTGTCTCTATGGTATACTTCCTGCTTTTGTACTGTGCGCAATATGTCGATTTTTCGATTTTGTACCAATCCTGTTGGATTCTTGGTCCACCTTTGTTTTCGTCCTCCTTTCTACTGTTCTCTCCATTTTCCATACATCGTCGTTTGCTGTGGCTCTCCATATGTTTCCGTCTTCTTTTACCTCCATTGCCTCTTTGACTTCCTCTCCCCATTTTGTAGGTTTCCATTTGATACTCCTCCCGCCTCCTCTTTGAGGCATTTCTTCGGCCACCTTTCTCACCCCATCTTCGTTATCTCTATTAAATAGTTTGCCACTGTCTTCCATATTTCCGCCGTTATACTCCTACATCCCGCTTCCATCCGCCATATATAGCTCGCCGCGTTTCTATCAAGGCCCACGGCCATTTTTACATCACCTCCTCGGAGTCTTTCCACTAGCTCCCGTCTCTTCCACCCCCATACTTCATTCTCGTGCGGTATCCCACTTTTAACAATCGCGTCCATTTTGATATAACGAGTAGTAGTAGTTTAATAGAACGAGTCATATTTTCTATTGCTCGTTCCTAAAAATAAAACAGTAAATTCCCCACCCTCGATATGCCAAAAAAAAACGCAATAACAAAATACATCTATAGATATATACATGTATAACGAAAAAAGCAAAAAATCCTCATTCTCAAAAGTTTAATGAAAAAACGGGTCCAATCAATTTCACAAAACGGTGAATAGTCGTGGTTGCGCGTTCGCGATCACCTCCTCCCGAGGACATACACCGAGAAGAGGGAGTTGCGAGGCGTAGAGTCGCCTCCGCCGCGACGGGAGTGTGGGAAAGTGGAAGAAGAGTATACGGTTGTTTGGGTGCGTTAGCTGTTGACCGCAGTCTCGGTACTAACTCAATTAAGTAACTCGAGTTAGCGCTCAAATAATTTCATTACGATGCCATGTCAGGAATGAGGGGGGGGGGGGGGGAGTTTGTGCGCGTCGTTCGCGCGCGCGTATCGTCCAACAATAATACCCACGCACAAGTATACTTGTGTGTGTCTATACAGGGTGTCCCTCTCATCTCTGCTACCCGAAATAACTCGGTAATTATCGACGTCAGAAAAAAATGTTCCAGACAAAAGTTGTACGGTGTGAAGGGGGCCATGAAATGCGACCAATTTCTTTCATTTCGGTGGAGGCGCTGACGCACAGTGAAGGTCACCTCCACTTTTCAAAATGCAATGGTACATTTTTTTCAACCATCTTGTGGAGCACCTCAAGCCGCATAAAAAACGATAGGGGGTCAAAGTCGTTCAAGGTCATTCAAGGTCAGTATCGATGATACAAATCTAAATATCTCGGATCACTACCAAATATTAATAATGTACTATGATATATTATGATATTATTATATTATATTATTATATATTATATTATTATTATATTATTATATTATGATATATTATGATATTATTATATTATATTATTATATATTATATTATTATTATATTATTATATTATGATATATTATGATAATATTAATGATCTCGGATCACTACCAAAATGATATTAAATGACAATAACTAAGCGACTTTTTCAAGTAATTGGCACGATATGCGTACTACATTTTTTTTGCACCGCAGGCTATCATAGTCAGATGTTCGAATTGGTTTGTATGAAAATTCTGCATAAGATCTTTTTTTATAAAGTTTCCTTAACATTAAAGGTTAAAAAGAAGACTTTCCTAGATAAAAAAAAAAATAATGAAGAGTATTTTTTTTAAATCGGGTAAAAAAAGTTATCATTTGTATAAATGGAATGCGAAAAACCAAAAGCAGATCATTTTTATCTCGAAAACCGTGGGACTTTTGCTGAACGAATCCCAGCGAATAGTAGGAGGTGGTGTGACCTATCGACAGTTGCAGGATTATCCATTCATAACAAAGCACCCTGTATATGTACATGTGTATACACGTATATATACATAAAATGGGATGCGGATGAGAGTGCAGTGTATAAACTCCGTTTCGGAGGTGACCCTGAAGCACCACTGATCCATGTTTTCGCGTATATACATATATATGGGGTATTCTAGTTCAACTCCGACAACTTTTTCCCTCGCTACCGTTGGTTATCGATTTCCATAGTGGAAAACCTCACTTCCGGTGTCAAAAAAAAACTCGATTTTTTCCAAATTCTCTCACCTTTCGCTCTTCTGCGGCTGCAAAAATTCAAACAGTCCAATCGGGCGGTTTTTTAAATCCTGAAAAATTTAGATACGTTCCAGATCTGTTTTGTGCACTTTTCACGAAAGCTCAACTTGTGCTTCCGATGTTTACTAATTTTTTTCTTTTGTGAAAGCTTGATTTTGGTGATGATGGTTCGACAGTCTGGAAATCAGAACATGGTTTCAGGTGAAATTCAATTCTGGTGGGACATATGTGTAGATCGAAAGAGTACTGCGCTCACTTCCAGACTGTCGAGTAATCATGCTCAAATCGAGATGTCACAAAAAAAAGTCGTAAATATCGAAAGCGCAAGCTGAACTTTTTTGAAAAATTCACAAAACATCCAAAATATATATAAATTTGCGGAGAATTTCAAAAGCAGCCCGAGTGGACTTTCGATTTTTTAAAGCCGCAGAAAAGTGATAGAAAAAATTGAAAAGAAGGTGACTTTATGACACCAGAAGTGAGATTTTTCACTATAGAAGTGTGCAATCAACGATGGTGAGGGAAATAGTTTTCCGAGTTAAGTTGGAACACCCCATATATATATTACATATTCAGGTGCACAGAGAGGCGAGAGATCGCTCGCAAAATGCCCAGGAACACTCGAGCTATATATATATATGCGCTTGTATTTACGGGATCCAAAAACTCTTCGGGCAAATTCAATTTTCCTCTCGATGGTGTCGCGAGAGTGCGGTATTGAATCGAGCTCGCGAAGAGTATGAGAGAGCACGAGAGGGGGAGAGAGAGAGAGAGAGAGAGAGAGAGAGAGAGAGAGAGAGAGAGAATGAGATTGGGTGAAAAGTTATGGCACAAATCGAAAGTCTCATGTGTGTGTGTGCGTATATATATATATACATATACACACACACACACACACACACACACACACACACACACACACACACACACACACACACACACACACACACACACACACACACACACACACTATTCTATATATCTACATTCGGTTTGTACTGTAATTATATATTTTTTGGTTAGTGCCATTCGGTAGCCATGTATATATGGCTACATATTTGCAAACATTTTACAAAATTTTCGCTTCATACCATAACTGTAAACAGGAATATCCAAAATAAAAATTAAGATGCCACGTATACATTTTGTAAAATGTTTTTGCCTTTTAGAGAATGTTCTTTTTGCCTTTTAGAGAAAGAAGCATTTCTCGTTGAATTTTCTTGTAGCATACGTTTTTATTGTTCATCAAAATTCAATAATATCTGCATGTTCTTTCCGACAGAGCATGGTCGCCGTAAGTCTCAACAAGAATTCGGTGTGCTTCAGTTGCAGATTTTCTTTAAAATAAAGTAGTGCAGTAAAAATCCCCGCAAATACTCTTTTTTGACACAAAATTAGTCATGTTTAACACTATGAAAGAAAACGTTGATTACACTTCGGCGAAATGACGTACACTGAATTTCAAGCTTGCTTATAGTACTTCTTTATAGTTGCGTTATCATCTTAAACTCCACGCCCGCAGTTCTGGTAACGGCATCTGTTGGAAAACGGCGAAAACATATTCAACATCCTAATAAATCATAATCGATATATATATATATATATATATTTGTTTATTTATCTTTAACAATTATTTATTTATCAATAATAATCAATATATATAAGTTTATATATACAGGGTGTCCCTCTTATCTATGCCACTCGAAATAACTCGGTAATTATCGACATGACGAAAAATGTTCCAGGCAAAAGTTGTATGGTGTGAAGGGGTCCATCAAATGCGACCAATTATATTTATTTCGGTAGAGGCGCTGACGCACAATGAAGGTCACCTCCACTTTTTTCATTGGAATGGTACATTTTTTTCAACCATCCTGTGGAGCACCTCAAGCCGAATAAAAAACAAAGCAGCATTTAAAAAAGTGGAGGTGACCTTCACGATGCGGCAGCGCCGCCACCGAAAAAAAACTAGTCGCATTTGATGGCCCCCTTCACACCGTACAACTTTTGTCGGGAAGATTTTTTTGCGACGTCGATAATTACCGAGTTATTTCGGCTGGCAGAGACAAGAGGGACACCGTGTGTGTGTGTATATATATATATATATATATATATATATATATATATATATATATATATATATATATATATATATATATATATATATATATACATATATATATACACACACATGTATATATTGATTATTTATTAGGACGTTGAATAAGTTTCACAACAGGGTGTCCTGTTATGCTTGAACAATCCTGCAACTGTCGATAGGTCATATCATGTCCTACTATAGGCTGGAATTTCCGTTCCGTAAAAGTCCTACGGTTTGCGAGATAAAAATTATCTGCTTTTGGTATTTTGCATGCCATTTCTACAAATGATAACTTTTTCTGACCCAGTTCTTTCAGAAATACTCTTGGTTATTTGTTTCATCCAGGGAAGTCTTCTTTTTAACCTTAAATGTTAAGGGGTTACCCCCACTTGCGATTTTGAAAAAATCGATTTTTTTTATTGCATTTTTTTGAAGTATAAGTATCTGAGAATATGTCCTGAAAATTTCAAGTCGATCCGAACAAAATTGACTGAGATATGAGCGTTGAAAGAGAAGAATCCGCGTTGAAAGAGCGTTGAAAGCGAAACTTTAAACGCGTTTTTCTCAAAATGGCATTTCTGAAGTCGGCGACCAAGATTACTCGAACACTAATGAACCGATCTTCTTGAAATTTTGCAGGCTTATTCAATACATAAAAATGTAGTCTTTAATCGTTCGATTTTTTTTTTCGAAAAAAAAATGGCCCTTTTATAGCCAAAAAACGGCCGTTTTTTTCGTTAAAATCGAACCATTAACTTTGACTGTCCGCCATTTTGTGAAAAATGAATATTTTTTAAAATCCTTCGATTAAAGACTAGTTTATACTTATATTTGACTAAATCCATCCGCATTTTCTTTTTCAGATGATCCACTTCGCCGCAATGTTGGTCACCGCAAACCGTGTATATAAAAACATTATTTCATTGACGGCCATTTGCCACTAAACAATGTAATATTTTTCAATAAAAAAATTACTCAAAGTTCTTCAAGATGTGTTCTTTAAGATGGTATATTGATCGATTAAAAAAGTTTTGTAGTTTTCTTTTAAAAAATTCATGAAAAAGGCCTTTTTTGCGCTACAAGTGGGGGTAACGCCTTGAGGAAACTTTATGAAAAAAGATCTTATGCAGAATTTTCATACAAACCAATTCGAACATCTGACTTTGACTAAACTGAAATTCCAGCCTATAGTAAGACATGATCTGACCTTTCGACAGTTGCAGGATTATCCATTCATAACAGGACACCCTGTATCCAGATTTAATTGCAAAACTTTATGGATCTACGAAAAACGCTGGAAAAAGGGCCCAATCGGCATAAATCATCCGGATTCTTTTCGCCTTCGCGTTCGCCGAAAAAAAAAAAAAACTGAAAAAAAGCGTCTAGCAAAAAGTACTCGCAGCAACGGCGCGCCGCATGAACGACGCCCGTGCAGCACCTTCGTCTCTCCCTTTGTACAATCTCCACTTGTTTCATACGCCCTTGTGCGTGTGCTCTTTTTCTCTCTCATACTCTCTCCGTTCCACTCCGCTCCTCATTTTTCCCTTCGCCGCTCATACCCCCAATTTATTTTATTCCTCGCGGTCGTTCTTTTCGTTCTTTCGCGTTTCGCTTTGTTCTTCATTCTTCTTATCGATCATTGTTATTATTATTAATATTATCATGACTCCATTCGTTTGTTTGCCCTTTACGAAGGGCCGAGCGCGTGCAATTCCCCGATACCGTTATACGAGCGATGCGCGCGCGCGCGCCCGCTTCTGTAGCAATGAACCGCTCAACGGGAGTTCGGGAGCGGCGAAGAAGCAATCGACGAAATATAACTCGGCCGCAAGCAAGACCATGTATACATACCCTTTCGAATCGATCTCTCTCTCTCTCTCTCTCTCTCTCTCTCTCTCTCTCTCTCTCTCTCTCTCTCTCTCTCTCTCTCTCTCTCTCTCTCTCTCTCACCCCTCCTCTCTGTCTTTGCCTCGCTGTATTGCCAATAAGCGATGGGAAGCACGAGATACACTCGATGTGCCCTGGCGGGAAAACGGTCGGATATTTATTGGCCTTTTTTTCGCTCGGCGTTTTTTTCAAGAGAATTCGATTCGTATACAGGGGAAGGAACATCGATATCGGAAATGAATTCGTGCGCTGCAGTCAATCCTTTCCAGTGCGAAAGTTCATTCGACCTCATATATACACACACATATATATGTGTGTGTGTGTGTATATATATATGTATGTACGTGTGTATATATATATATATATATATATATATATATATATATATATATATATATATATATATATATATATATATATATATATATATATATATGTATATATATGTATGTATATGTATATATATATATATATATATATATATATATATATATATATATATATATATATATATGTATGTATGTATATGTGTGTGTGTGTGTGTGTATTTAGCTTTTTGAGCAAAAAAAAATAAGAAGCAGAGGTAAATTTACTGTGAACTGTTTCTCGAAATTTTGTATGCATAATACCATATTAAAAAAAAAAATTCTCCGATTTTTCTAAAGTGTATTTTGTAATTTTCGATTTTTTTTTATCATGGTTAACAAAAACCCTAATTAGGGGTTGAAGCAAAAGCCCAAACATTATGAATTTTACACCAACATTTTTTATATCTGACACTGTATTTTTGGTAATTTTTTCAGATTTTTCGATTACGGCCATCGAGGTGTTCAAAAAAAAATTCAAAAACTCATGACGCGCTCAAATTTATTTTGAAAAATCTGAAAAAAATTGCAATTGCTTGATAGAGTGAGAGTAATGATAGGAAAAATCGGGAACCAGATTTGAGAGGTCGAGGGTCAGACCCAGGTCGAATTGGTATGGAATGCCCCATATATATATATAGGGGTCCTGCGTGCGTGTGTGTGTGTAT
Source organism: Ophion ellenae (assembly GCA_963210295.1). Classification (NCBI taxonomy): domain Eukaryota; kingdom Metazoa; phylum Arthropoda; class Insecta; order Hymenoptera; family Ichneumonidae; genus Ophion; species Ophion ellenae. Next base: position 44,917,616 of record OY723390.1, read on the forward strand.
ACAGGTGGTCCTGTTATGAATGGATAATCCTGCAACTGTCGCTAGGTCAGATAATGTCCTACTGTATGCTGGAATTTCAGTTTAGTAAAAGTCCCACGATTTTCAAGATTTTGGGCGTTGTTATTTTTTTTAACAAAATCATCTGCTTTTGGTTTTTCGCATGCCATTTCTACCAATTATATGAATCGGCAGTAACTAAGCAACTTCTTAAAGTAATTGGCACCTTATACGTAGTAGATTTTTTTTACACCACAGGCTATCAAAGTCAGATGTTCGAATAGGTTTGTGGGAAAATTCTGCGTAAGATCTTTTTCATAAAGTTTCTTCAACATTTAAGGTTCAAATAAGACTTTTCTAGATAAAACAAATAACGAAGAGTATTTTTTTTAACCGGGTAGAATAAATTGTCATTTGTAGAAATGGCATGCGAAAAACCAAAAGCAGATGATTTTTATCTTGAAAACGGTGGGACTTTTACTAACCTGAAATTCCAGCATATAGTAGGACATGATCTGATCTATGGACAGTTGCGGGAATATTCATTCATAACAGGACACCTATATATATATATATATATATATATATATATATATATATATATATATATATATATATATATATATATATATATGTATATATATGTATACATATATATGTATACATATATATATATATATATATATATATATATATATATATATATATATATATATATATATATATATATATATATATATATATATATATATATAGGCGCCGCTGCAATTCTGGACCGGCCCATAAATTCGAAGCCACGAGTTTCGCGAGACTCCACAAGGAGTGAGTACAGTAAGTAGAATAGACTATTCCCTATTGAGTTCCAGGAGTGTGCCTCGGTCACGCCAATTTTCCTTTCATTCTTCTCTCTTTTTCCTGAGATCCTGCCGAACTATACTTTACAACCTCGTAACGATTCGCATACGATCAAATTTTGGCATATCCCCCACTGGAATTTTTTCGCATCCTTGGAATGCAACAAAAATTCCGGGTCCGATGTTTACGACGGTGGAATGCAATTTTTTTTGTTTTAATTAATTTTTCAGTGAATATTTCGATGCTGTTGAAGTTGACATCGTTGGAATGCAACGGAAATGGTTTTTTTTAAATTATATTCTTCTTTATTTTTTATGTTATCCATAGTATTTTTTGATAAAGTTGGGAAGTAGGTGCCTAATGGAGATGTTAAAAACAGTTCATCGTAGCTATGATCTGCCAGGAAAAATATTTGCAATTAGAAGAAAAAAAAATTCGTTGCACTTTATCGATACAAACATTAATATAATATATTTTGACTTTTCTACCGTTTCTCATTTTTATAATTATTGTTTACCGTTCTTTTTGCAGACTGGCACATTGCTGATCTTTCGATAGAGTTATTTTTGCCAGCGTTATTTTGGCGCAAGAGGAAAAATGCAATTTGGGGAATTGGTAGCGATGCGTTCTCGTATTGCGTTGTAGCGATGCACGAGTGCAAACTTCGACGTTGCAGTGGCGAGGGATGCGCGAACCACGCGCGTATCTTGCTGCAGTTTCTCGTGTGGGGCGGAAGAGACTGGACAGAAGGAGAGAGAGAGAGAGAGAGAGAGAGAGAGAGAGAGAGAGAAAGAGAAAGAGAGACAGAAAGAAAGTAATACATCGAGAAATGGTACACAGTGGTTTGTGCAAGTTTGCACATCGCTCCTTTGCATATCGTAAACGCAACCATACAAACAATAATGATCATAATAATTCAATGTATTGAGTATATATGTATAATGTCTCTTGAACTATGACGAGCCCTCTATATATATATATACACATGGAAAATACAGTACTCCAAGTCTATTGACTCAAGGAGATTGCGATTCTCTCATGAAACTTCTTCCCGCACAAATGCACATCGACGAATGCACAGCCGAACGATGGTTGCTCTCGAATAAGCAACCGTGACCCGGTCGACCCAAAAACACACACACGTATACATATTCCTGTGGCTAGATCGACAATTTCCTGTTTTCTTTTTTCATATTAGGAAAAATGTGAAGAATATAAATATAATAGTAATAAAAATAATACCGTCAACAATGATCACACTGATGACGATGAGAATAATAATAATAATATTTAAATAAGAGCAATCTTTTACATAGTATAACAATAATAGCAAAATAATAAATCATAGTTTTGAAATAATATTTTGAAATTGTAATTTTGAAATAATATTTAAAATAACATTTTAAAATTACAATTTTGAAATAATTTTGAAAATAACTTTTTAAAATTATAATTTTGAAATAATATTTTTGCCACAATATTTCAACAATAATATTACGATATTGAAGTTTGCATCGTTGGAATCCAACGATAGTTCGCTGGCCTGATCTATTCCGGCACATTTGGGCTACGAGAAAATACGCAAATGTTTTTTTAGGACCCCCATTAGAATTTTGAAGCCCAACTTTGCAGGATGGTGGATAATGCAGAAAATCCCGGAAAAAAAATAATTTTCGTTGCATTCCAACGATCCAGGGCCTATTCTTCGTCAACCGACTTTTTTACACATGAGTGTCTTCCAAACGGCGTAAAGGCGATTCAACTCGGTATTTTTGTTTGATAAAATTCTGAGGGACTGTAGAAATGTCAATCAATGTGTGCTAAACATTCAAAGACGGTTTGTTTTACTGGATCATAAAAGAAAAAAATACCGAAAAAAATAGCTGTCACATGGAACGACCCCGTTATTTTCGCAAATTGCCATTGGCCGATTTCAGCTCCGAAAATCGCAAAAAACATTTTTTCGGCTGCTTATTTAGCGATGGACGACAAATTTGCAAAATATGATTTTCGTTGATAATGAGCATAAGAAATGAAAAAGAATTTTCGTGGCATTCCATCGATGGAAACTTCAGCCCCATCTGCCTATGAGTGTAGATGGGGCTGTCAACCAACTTTTTTTTACACATGAGTGTCTTCCGAACGGTGTAAAGTCGATTCGACTAGTTATTTTTGTTTGATAAAATTCTGAGGGACTGTCAAAATGTCAATAAATGTGTGGTAAAAATTTAAAGTTAGTGTGTTTTACTAGTTCATAAAAAAAAAAATTCCAAAAAAATAGCTGTCACATGGGACGACCCCGTTACGGTGCGATACCAGTGTGACACTTAAAAAAATCGATTTTTTTGCCTTTTTCGACAGTTTATACTTTCTAGAATATCCTGTTAAAATTTCAAGGCCGCATCTCTAATCATTTTATCGTGCAAAAATTCATAGATAAATCTTTAAACGCGTTTTTCTCGAAATGAGATTTTTCAAATTTCAATGTCAAATGACATTGTAACTCAAAGAGCAATTATCCGATTGACTTGAAATTTGAACTGAGTACTCTTGAATATATTTGCTCTACAATGACGTAGGATATTTTTGATTGGATGAAAATTGACGATTTGGCATTGAGAAAAACGACCATTTTATAGGGCAAGAAAACAGACTTTTCTTCATAACTACGCCATTTTATTAGATTTTGATATTTTTAGAAAATCCTACGTCATTGTACAGGAAATACCTTCCAGTTTAACGACATTTTTTCCTTTTTCGGTTTCAGCCACTCAATCGGCTGGAATCATGTCAGCAGTGGAGGAACTTTTTTTTCGGCGCCTCCGAAGGCAGCGCGTAAGTCGCTTGGATCTCAATATTTTTCGATGAAAAAATTGTGTAATATAGGTCAAATATAGCCAAATATATTCTCAATTTTCCGAAACATTCAATCGAGTACTTTTCTTCCAAAAAAATCCCGAAAATCACCCAAATTTTCAGCGCTCACCCTAGTATAGCCCCTTCATTTTCCAAATTGCCATTGCCCAGGTAGGAAATCAAAGGGCTGACGATGGAAACAAACTTGTGCGAGCCTTGTTTCACCGAGCCTGAGTGAGACAGACCTGGGCCAGGTTTCATTGCATCGTTTGGAGCAGCCTGGAACCAAGACTGGCTGCTTAGCCTAAACTCAGGGTTATTTCAAGCTTTATTCAGCCAGTGAATTTTAAGGCTAAAAAATCAAGACTGGATGCAGGCTTGTTTCAGGTTGTGATAAAATAAAATAAATTTTAAATAATATTTTTTCTGTACTATTATCAAAAAAAAAGATCAGCAATAAATTTGTCGGGTGCGAAGGCACGAAAAACGAAAGCGAAGGAGGCAGCTCAGAACATTTGAACATATTCTCTTATTGACATTTATGAGGTACACGAAAAAGTTTTTTTCTCGTCACACACAGATTTCGTATATACTCACTCTCTGGAGTTTGCGTACACTTTGTGTATTACGTGTCCCATAAACAATAAATAAAACAAAGTATTGTGTTTGAAATATTTTTTATATATATTTCATAACAAATAATATAATGAATAATAAATATATATAATAAATAAAATGAATTCTTTACAAATTTATTAAATTTACCCCAATGTAGAATATAGAAAACTAAAAACAGGCCTCATATAGCCTCGAGAAGAGTTTGGGATAAGCCTGGTCATAAATGCTCGTGAAGACTTCATTAAGGCTCGTTTTGAACCTTGTTGTTTCGTCGTTTCAGGCTTAGTACGGGCTTTTCTACCAGCCTTTGGTCAAGCCTGTGTGCAAGAGCCTGAAACCGCGTTATCATTCAGAGGTTCAGCATGGCTTGAAATCAGGCTCGTGCTCAGCCTGAATTAAAAAATGTGAGCCTTGTTTCAGAGCTTGGCGAGCCCTTTTCTCATCGTCAATTCCTACCTGGGTGGCCGATTTCAGCTCCGTAAATCACGAGAAACATTTTTTACACTGCTTATTTAGCGATGTACGAGAAAAAAAAAATTGCGCAATGTGATTTTCGTTGATAATGAGTATGAGAAGTAGAAAAGAATTTTCGTGGCATTCCAACGATGGAAACTTCAGTCCCATCTGCATATGAGTATAGCGTGTCCGTTTGGCTGACTCACCCTGTGCGGAGCGCGTAGAAGTCGATGCACCGCCGCTAGCTGGTTGATGAGGGGCAAGGTCGCGCAAAAGGTGTGCACCGGCGGTCTCGCTGGCTCGGGACACGAGCTAGCGTAATTAAAAGGATCGACGTCGTTGAGATACTGGACCCTGCACGTAAGCGACATGCCGACAGCCGTTCAATCGTCGCTCAAGTATGGAGACACTTTTTCCTCGTGTGCCGTACGTACGTGTGTGCCCCTCCGTGTCGAGATGAGGCAGTGGATTAAAAAAAATAATAATAAAAAACAAAAGAAACAACGTAGACGCCAATCGCTTTTGGCGCTGGCAACAAAAATCGTATTTTCTCTTTGTTTCTTTTGTTTGCGCTCGTTTTTCTCGGCTCGTAGCGGTCGTTGTTTCTTCCACGTGGAGATTTGCACGTGTATGGGGAGAATAATCGAGCGAACTGCGGCAAAATTCTTTTGATTGGGCACGTGCGCTGTCCGGAGGAGACGACGACGACGGAGATCCAGAGAGCCAGGACGACGTCGACGTCGACGACGACGACGGCGACGAGGCCTCTCTCTCTCTTCTCTCTCGAGATCTGCGGCTCTTTCTCTCTTTCTCTTTCTCTCTCTCTTGCGCTCTCTCTCTCTCTCTCGGGTACTACTCGTCTTTACCCTCAGAGACGGGAGGCTGAAGAGGAACCGAGGACGCGAACCGGTTCACCGTCCACTTCTGCACCACGTAGGGCTCTTTTATTTTCATTCGCGCTACTACCAACCCCTCTCTCTCTCTCTCTCTCGTCGTCGTCGCTTTCCTTTCACCAGCTTTTCTTCCTTCCCAACGCTCCTCAGCGTCGCGCCTTCTCCTCCTCCTCTTCTTCTCCCACCCCTCGGCGTCCTCTTCTCTCGAAGATTTCCGAGCTCGAGCCCGCACTCTTCCGACTCGAAACTAGCACTCGTCGATTTTATCACGATCGAAAATCGCGTGTCCCTTTCGCACCCTTCGGCGACAAAAATTTCAATATCTTTCTCTCACACTCTGTCCTTGTCCACTTTGCACTTTATACCGGATGCGGTCTTCTCTTTAATTGTATGTATGGATATATATGTATGTATATATATTTGGGTTACGCAGAGCTGGAAATAAATTACTTTTCGTTACGATTTTTGCCAATCAACCCGCCTCGAATGACATCCTCTCTCACTCATGCACTATTCGTTTTTTTCTAGACATTTTGCTACAGCACGAATATTTCAAGTTTTACGCTCGAAATTGTGTCTCTAGGCTTTTGCGCAGGCGATTTTTGTTTATTTATCTCTTTTTCGATGGGAAAATTGGCATTTCGCAAAAACGAGGATGAAATCGTCGTTATATCGGTGAATGATTTTTTTAATATTTTTTTTTAATTTTGGATTTTTCCTAAAAATGTCTAAAATTTGTGTATTTCCGAGAGATTTCTAAATTTCGTATTTTTCCTGGAACTTTCTACAATTTGTGTATTTCCTGTTAGTCCTATAATTTGTACTTTTCCTAAAAAGGCTATTTTTTTGCATTTCTAGAGATTTCTAAAAAATTGTATTTCTAAAAATGTCTAAAAATTTGTGTGCTTCTAAAAATTTCTAAAAATGTTTTTTTTTCCTAAAAATTTCAAAAAAAAAATTTTATCCTAAGAATTCGTAAAATGTGTGCCTTCCCAAAAATCCTAAAATTTGTGTTTTCCCTCTAAATTTCTAAAATTCGTATTTTCCCTTGATATTCCTAAAATTTGTATTTTTCCTAAAAATTCCTAGTTTGTATATTTCCTAAAAATGCCTAAAATTTGTATTTTTCCTAAAAATTCCTAGTTTGTATATTTCCTAAAAATGCCTAAAATTCGTATTTCCCCTAAAAATTCCTAAAATTTGTATCTTTCCTAAAAATTCCTAAAATTCGTATTTTTTCCTAAAAATTCCTAGTTTGTATATTTCCTTAAAATGCCTAAAATTCGTATTTTTTCGCCAAAAAATTCCTAAAATTCGTATTTTTTTTCCTAAAAATGTCTAAAATTTGTATTTTTCCTACAAAATCCTAAAATTCCTGTTTTAAAAAATATTTAAGGTGTTAGACTACTGTGAAAATTACAACAAAAAAAACCGCCCGTCGCTTGAGGCAACTTAAATTGAAGAGAAAGGTCCACCGTATAACGCAGGAATCGCAGATTAAAGGTAAACTTATCATTACAACGATAAAACTGCTGGTAAAACTTTCAACGCGTTTTTCTCGAAACAGTGTTTTTCAAAACGGTGTACATGATATCTCGACATCCAATGAACGAACTTGGTACACTTATTCATGGTAATAGTAGTTTAGTCTTGACTGACGTTTTTCTTCTTAAAGTTCATTTTCATTAGTTAATTAACAGTAATAGAATTTTTTCTCGCAAAAACGGGAAAAAATTCAATTTTTTTGTTATGTTTAAAACAATATAAAAAACCTCGGTCTAGTTCTCCAATATTATCCATTTGAAGAAAAAAGAACTCGTTTTCTTCAATATTTCTAAATGAAATTTGGTAAACGAGTTTCTTAATGTACATATCAACACATGTCCAAACGATTTTTCAATCATCTTACTTATTTATTTAAAATCAATTTTACAAAATAACCCTGATTTTCGAGTCGTCACAGTAGCCTAACCCCTTACAAAAACGAGTGTACGAAACCCCGCGTCCGTCTTCCCGCACCCCAAAAAGAGAACATACAATTCGCGGCTATCGTCGTCCCGATACTCGTTGACTCGGGCACTTTCGAGCGAGTGCACACGCGCCGAGCGGCCTTGAACACTCAAATCGACATGCAAAATCAAAAAGGGAAAAGAAAAGAAGCGAGAAACTGAAAGAATTCTTGCTCGTGAATTTCAAGGCCAAACAACCTGCAAGCTCGTTCTCTCTCCCTTGCATCTCGCTGTCTCTCTCCCTCTGTTTCACTCTCAAGATCAATTATTACGAAGCAAAGTCTCAACGGTAAAACGATCGTGAAAATAGTGTGCCTATGAATTTTGAGTCGTTGCATGCGCGGGCGCGTGTGTGTGTGTGTGTGTAATTTATTATATATATATATATATATATATATATATATATATATATATATATATATATATATATATATATATATATATATATATATATATATATATATATATATATATATATATATATATATATATATATATATATATATATATATATATATATATATATATAATTGGTGGATCAATAACTATTAGCCCCTTGGATATCGTTGAAACAATAAGGTTCACAGAAATATTTGCTGAAATGAAATTGCACAGTACGAAAGGGGCCATCCGATAGCGATAATAGTTTTTTTTGCAGGTGGAGGTACTTCGGACATTTGAAGGTCAACTCCATTTTTTTCAATGGATCGGTAAGTTTTTTTTTCTGTATCATGAAAGAGGAGCTTAAAACGAGTTCAACGACCTATAACAAGGTCGTTGAAGGTCATAGAAAGTACAGAAAGGTTAAAGTACAGAAGTACAGAAAGTACAGAAAGTTATCCTGTAAACTTATTAAAGTGTCCTTGAAACAGTGTTTATTTTCCGTGAAGTAAACCGTAAGTATTATCGCCTTTCTGTACTTTCTGTACCTGTCTAAGAAATGTGTAAACGTACATAATAACGTACGCATTGATATTGATGGTCGTCATTTCGAACACTTACTATAAACGTAGTAATTTTATTTACTACCGAAACTGTAAGTATTATCGCCTTTCTGTACTTTCTATGATCTTCAATGACCTTATGTTATAGATCGTTGAACTCGTTTTAAGCTCCTCTTTCATGATACAGAGAAAAAAAACATACCGATCCATTTTAAAAAATGGAGTTTACCTTCAAATGTCCGAAGTACCTCCACCTGCAAAAAAAAACTATTATCGCTATCGGATGGCCTCTTTCGTACTGTGCAATTTCATTTCAGCAAATATTTCTTAATGAATAGTTATTTATCCACCCTGTATATATATATATATATATGGTGTCCCCCTTATCTCTGCCACCCGAAATAACTCGGTAATTATCGACGTCACAAAAAAATGTTCCAGACAAAAGATTTACGGTGTGAAGGGGGCCATCAAATGCGACCAATTTTTTTTTATTCCGGTGAAGGCGCTGTCGCACAGTGAAGGTCACCTCCACGTTTTTAAATGCAATGGTACATTTTTTCAACCATTTTGTAGAGCGCCTCAAGCCGCATAAAAAACATTCGGGGGTCAAAGTCGTTCAAGGTCATTCAAGGTCAGTATCGATGATACAAATATAAATATCTCGGATCAATACCAAATATTTGGTAGCGATCCGAAATATTTAGATTTGTATTTCACTTTAATACGTGACTTAGAACGACCTTGAACGACCTTGAACGACCTTGAACGACTTTGACCCCCCAATGTTTTTTATGCGGCTTGCGGTGCTCTACAAGATGGTTGAAAAGAAATGTACCATTCCATTTGAGAAAGTGGAGGTGACCTTCAATGTGCGTCAGCGCTTCCTCCGAAATAAAAAAAATTGGTCGTCTTTGATGGCCCCCGTCACACCGTACAACTTTTGTCTGGAACATTTTTTTGTGACTTCGATAATTAACGAACTATTTCGGGTGGCAGACATAAGAGGGACACCCTGTATGTATATACACACACACACACACACACACACACACACACACACACACACACACACACACACACACACACACACACACACACACACACACACACACACACACACACACACACACACACACACACACACACACACACACACACACACACACACACACACACACACACACACACACACACACACACACACACACACACACACACACACACACACACACACACACACACACACACACACACACACACACACACACACACACACACACACACACACACACACACACACACACACACACACACACACACACACACACACACACACACACACACACACACACACACACACACACACACACACACACACACACACACACACACACACACACACACACACACACACACACACACACACACACACACACACACATATACACACACACACACACACATATACATATGGAGTATTCCAGCTCAACTCGGACAACTATTCCCCTTGCCATCGTCGATTACAGATTTCAATTGTGGCAATCCGCACTCCCAGTGTCAGACACACCGAATTTTTTTCAAACTTTCCCTCCACCTCCGTTTTGCGGCGGCCGTTTTCTTAAACTTCGTCTGTAAACCCGGGTATTTCGTGTCCAAGCCAAAACTACGTTCCCACCGAGTAGCTTAATTCATTTAACGAAAAATACATGAAAAACATGTATTTTCCTCTAATTTTATGATTGGTATATTAAATTGAGTGTTTCGTAAACTAGCATGAATTTTTTTTTTTTTTTCGAATTTTTTAACTGGGTGAAAAAAGTACTCTACTGACTTCAAAACGGTCGAATAATCATCCCCAAAATCGAAATTTCACAGCAAAAAAAAAACTAAATATCGGAAGCACAAGTCGAGATTTAGTGGAAAATGCACAAAAGAGGTCTAAAAGGTATTTAAATATTTTCATAATTCAAAAAACGGCCCGAGTGAGCCTAGTTTTTTTGCAGCCGCAGAAAGGCAAGCGATGGGGGGGGGGGGGGGGATTGAAAAAATCTAGGTATTTTTTCACTACGGAAATGTATAATCAACAATAATGAGGAAAATAGTTTTCTCATTATTATATATATACACACACACACACACACATATATATATATATATATATATATATATATATATGTGTGTATGTATGTATAGATGTAAGTTCATTGGTATTGTTTTGCAGGCCGAAAGGTAGGAAGAGTCCATCGAGTGGAGTCTCTTAACTCGATCCTTCGCGTGGACCCAACGAGACACACTGCCGGGCGAAGAGGAAGGTGTGTGTGTGTGTGTGTGCCGTGTGCTCTTCGGCTTGTTGCTGCCTCGGCCACACACCGAAGATCAACAGCTTGGTCGAATGAGAAGGGGAAAAGAGAGAAAGAGAGAGAGAGAAGAGAGAGAGAGAGAGAGAGAGAGAGAGAGAGAGAGAGAGAGAGAGAGAGAGAGAACTAGAGGGCAGAAAAAGAGAGACGGAGGTACAGGAGAAGAGACGGCGAAAAAGAGAAGAAAAAGAAACAGATAGTCGTAGTAGACAGAGAAGATAAAAAGGGAAGGAGAGAGCGAGAGAGAGAAAGGACGAAAAGAGAAGGGAGAACGAGTCTGCGCGCCATGGTTCGAGATCGAAATGCCTATGTGTCCGTCCGTGAGTGCGTGTGTATGAGCGCCCCCGAAGAAAGATTAAACGCGCCCAGGTAACTCGTGTGAAATTCCAACCAGCGGAGAGAGAAAGAGAGAAAGAGGGAGGGAGAGAGAGAGAGAGAGAGAGAGAGAGAGAGAGAGAGAGAGAGAGAGCAAACATCGCGGATTCTTCGCCGTTCCCTCTCAATCTCACGGCGCTGTGAACGCTAATAAATCGTTTGTTTTCCGAGCTCACCGTACGACGGAGAGCAAGGATACAAAATCCTTTTTTTTTCGTTACAAGCAATCCCGGAAAGCGGAGTTTGAAAAGCTCATTTCAAACGAAACGTGACGTGATCGACGAATTTCTGGATTTTTATCCGCAACATCCTAAAATACACACAGTCACACACACATTTGCGCGACGACACTCGCTCTCGAATCACCTGCGTAAATCTTGTCGATAACGTCAGAACGCGATCGTAAGAATTATATTTTTGTGTCAAGTTTTTTCTTTTCTTTTTTTTTCTGTTACGATAATCGTTTTCCGACGATCGTGCGAGCTTTGGAAACGCGAATTTTCGCGCAACTATCGATGATGTTTACGAAGTTGTTTTTATACCCGCTCTGATGAGCCTGCGCGGGCGCCGCAGGCTTTCTCGCTTTACTCCCGACGAAAATCACGTGCGTAAGGTTAGGTTATCGCGTGTGCGCGCACACATCTGCGGCCACGAGATGGCGAAGAAATTCGTAAACCGCTCGAATGCGATCCGCCGGCAAGGCGTGCGTAATTCGTTTCGAAAAGTTCTCTGTTGAAAAACGCAACTGCCGGAGACGAACGAAAAGTGGTGGGGAAAAAGAAGAAAACGCGTACAGCCGTGCGTATGGCCAACCTCGCGAGCGGCTGCCGCGACACTGAATAGCCGCGGACACCTGTCGAGCGCGCGGCGATCACCGCGCCGCCACGCGGCCAATCCCCTCCCTTCGCTCTCGCTCTCGCCCCGAACAACACGCGAGACACAAATCCCACGCAGTGTTATGCAGTCGCCACGAGTGCGGGCTTACCGTGCGTTTACCCTATTTTACCTTCGCTCAACTATTCACCCCCCTTATCGTTGTAGCTCGATTTCGACGCTATTCTCAGCTCGTTCGGCATCCATTTGTTTTTCCTTCTCTCGCGATACGATGAAAATCAACGAGCGACGTTTTGTTGCTTCGTCGTAGAGACTACGCCGCGTTTTGTACACACGCGAAAACGTCTCGGTGCGCGGACCGTCGAAAGATCTCGGCTTTCTTACTATTATATACAATTGCCACGTTTCGGAGATTCCGCTTCCTCGCGTATAACGCGGCTCGAGTGTCTGTTGACTCGGCTATTTTTATACGCGAGCGGAAAAGACGGAAAGTCGAACATCTCGAGAGGTATACGGGACGAGGGACGGTCGAGAATTTTTGGAATTATGCATCTCGCGGTTGGCTTCACGAAATTCGTCGTTACGAAGACAAGATGGCGGCACTCAACGATTAGTAGACGATTTCAAGGGGGATTGATACTCTTGGTTTTACCAGCCGATACTTTGCAGGAATTTTTACACCGAGACAAAATGGCGGCCGGAAAAATTGAAAAAGACAAGCATTTTTTTAATTCCTCGCTATTGTTCAAATTTCAAATTTCAATTTCAAATTTGTAATTCCATCAAAAGTTTCGGTAAAATTGAAAAAAAAAACAAGCCACTTGATTTTCCGCGTTCCACAGGGTTAAATCCGACGTAGAGAAAATTGAAAAAAAAGATGCATGCATGCGGTCGAGTCCTGGGACATCGGGGATTGCAGTTATTATTGCCATTCTTATCACAACGATGCGAAATAAAAGAAGCGAGGGCCCCTCGTGGCGCACAGGATGAGGCCATTGTGCTCGTGAGTGGCTTGTCGCGTACGAAAAAAAAGGGTGGGTGAGACGAAAGAGGGACGCGAAGTGAGGTGGCGCGACACAGCTTGAGGTCGTTAATTGCGTTGTGAAATAATAATCAGACCCTGCGTCACGTACGGCCTTTCCCCCATATCCGTGCGCGCGTTTGCGAATTGGTCGGTGCCAATATGGACCCCCAAAGTCGTAAAAGTTCGTCGAATAATTTATGACGCGGTGGAACAAGGGACATTTTACTTTCGCAATGGGATTTGACGGTTTAAAGGCAGAGACGGTTCGTTCGATGGCTGCTTGGAAAACTTTCGGAAAATCAAGATTTTGGGGGATTGCCCGGGGGAAAATTCCCTATGGTAGGGATTTGTACTCTCAGTGCGTGATACGCATAATTGTAATGTTTTGAAGGTTTGGCGGAGTGAAAAATAATTTGGTCATTTGAAGAAAAAAAACCTAAAATCACTTTTTTGGGAGTTTGTCGCGCGGAAAAATTCCCTATGGTGGGGAATTGTGCTCCGAGTGCATAATATGCAGAATTAATACGTTTTTTGAAAGCTTGGCAGATTTTAAAATAAATTGATCGTTTTTGGATAAAAAAATCTTTCCGAAAATCACTATTTTGGGGGTTTCTCGAGCGGAAAAATTCCCTATGGTGGGGAATTGTAGTCCGAGTGCATAATACGCAGAATTATTGTTTTTTAGAGGCTTGGTAGATTAAAAAATAAATTGATCGTTTTTCGAATAAAAACTTCCCGAAAATCACTATTTTGGGGGTTTCTTGCGCGAAAAAATTCCCTATGATGGGGAATTGTGTTCTGAGTTCATAATACGCATAATTATAATGTTTTTTCGGAAGTTTGGAAGGAGAAAACATAGTGCCACCATTTTGGAAAAAACTATGAAAATCACTATTTCTGGAGGTTTTTTGACGAAACAAAATTCCCTATGGTGGCACGTCGTGCTCTGAATTCATAATACGCATAATTATGATATTTTTTTAAGGTTTGGTAGAGTAAGAAATAATTCGAACGTTTTTGGAAAAAAACTTCTCGAAATCACGATTGTTGGAAGTTTTCCACGGGGAAATATTCCCTATGGTAAGAAATTGTGTTTTGAGTTAATTATCGACATAATTGTAATATTTTTTCAAGGCTTGGCAAGAAAAAAAATAATTCGAAAAAATAATTCGCTTTTCGAAAAAATCTTTTTGAAAATCAACATTTTGGAAGCTGATTGCGGGGTAAATTTCTCTATGGTGGAAAATCGTGCTCTAATTTCATAATACGCACGATGATATATTTTTTTCCAACGTTTGCATAGGATACAAAATAATTCGATCGATTTTAGAAGAAAAAAATCCGAAAATCCACTATTTTGGGGTTTTTTTACGGGGGAAAATTCCCTATGGCGGAAAATTGTGTTGTGAGTTCATAATGCGCATAATTATGATGTTTGTTCGAAGGCTTGAGAGGATAAAAAATAAATTGATCTGTTTTTTGGAAAATGTTCCCGGAAAAGAATATTTTTGTAGGTTTTTTGCAGGTGAAAAATTCCCCAATGTGAAAAATATTGCTCCGACCTCGTAATACGCATAGTTATATTTTTTCTCAAAGACGTACCGAGAGAAAAACAATTGACCATTTTTCTGACAAACTTTTCCGAGAACCGCAATTTCGTTAGTTTTTTTTTACTAGGAAAAAAATGCCCTACGGTGCACATTTTCGCTTCGTTTTGACAACAAGGAAAAATGATAATGTATTTAAAAGATTTATGATACGGGAACAATATTGTACCGCTCTCTCAAAAATTCTTTTCAAAAATGAAGATTTTTAGAGATTTTTTGCACAGGAAAAATGCCCTATAGTAAAAGATTATGCTCTGCCTTCTTAATACGCACATTTCTAACATTTTTCACATATTCAGCCCAAGAAAAAAAAAACATTTTCCACCATTTTGCGAAAAAGCTTCTGGCCAAAGTAACCAAACCCAGACAAATCTACCTAAGATTATATTTGCAATTTAATTTACCGGTATTATTTTTATTTTATTTTTTATTGGTTTTTTCCTTAAGTACACGCTTTTCGCGTTTGTTACCTATTCTTTCCCCTCAGTGCCCGTTTCTTTCATCTACTGTTTACTCCTTTTTTCTCCATCTTTCTCCCTGTTCCCCCCTCTTGCGGCCGCAGTCGACTTCCCCCTCTGTATTATATTCATCACGACATTTCTGTCATGGGTATAGGGAAACTGCGGAAAACCTACACCAATACAGCCGGTCATCGAGTTCGCTCCCAAATCGTGGAACTAGTCTTATTTCGCCGCGAAATGCCGAAGAAAAACATTTCACGACGAAATGTACGCGACTGGGATTCGAACCCGGGACCTCCCGGTCCGCTGGTTTAGTGGCGAGCACGCTAACCACTAGACCATCGCACCGGTTACCGGTATTATATTTTCTTTTAATATATTTAACGAAAATATATATTAAATGTATGTAATAAATAACTAATATATATTTAATATATTTTCGACTCGTTTCCGCAAAAGCTCCTTCCCCAACCAAGCAAGGCCAAACAAGGCGAAACAAATGCGACCGAAAAAGTATTTTCGCAATGCACTTTCCGTTGATTGGGAATATTGGGCGGTACATTTGTACGTTGTCGGCTCGTACATAAACGATGCTGAAGTTTGCATCGTTGGACTGCAACGAATTTAACTTCTTTTGGCTGATTTCGCGTATAAAAGTTCTTCAACAATTATCTAAGATATTTATTTAGCGATCTACATCATAAATATATTTTAAAAAGTCACCCGTAATAATGAAAATATGGAGAATAAAATGTAAAACAGAATTTTCGTTGCGTTTCAACGATGCAAACTTCAACACCATCGTACATAATCGAGTGAGCTTTCTGTGCGAAAGAAACGAGGGCAATGACTGCGGACGTACCGGAGTGAAAAGAATCGCTTTATTAGTGAAAAATAGCTTTCTCGCTCACTGCCAGAGAAGGAGAGTGCGAGCGCACTATAGAAATATACGGTGTATAGAGGAATGAAAGGGTTGAGATTACGACGTGGTGGATTTGCACGTATAGCGAGAGGCAGGGAGCTGGAAACAATAGTATCTCTCTCTCTCTCTCTCTCTTTCTCTTTCTCTCTTTTCCGTCTTCTCTCTCACTGACTCTCACCTTTTTTCCTTCTCTCTTTCTCTTTCTGAGTGCTGCTCGATCCTGCAAAAGCCTCCTTCGGCTTTCACCCCTACGCAAGCAGGAATCTTTTTTTTCTGCTCTCATCGTAATACACGACGGAGCTCCGAGCTTTTGTTTTCGGATTCTCACCCCCTTTGGAGGCTTGAGAAGCTCTCTCTCTCTCTCTCTCTCTCTCTCTTTCTCTTTCTCTCTCTCTCCCTTTCGTTTTCGAGTGTTGTGCACCGTCGCCTGGTGAGCGCCGTGCAAAGGACCCACTTGAATGCTCAATGCTAGGTCCGAGATGAAAAAACCTGCATCGTCAAAAGAGTTGGAGAAACAAAAACAAAGAAAAATGTGCGAAACGAGAACGAGCCGGATAAAGAGAGGGAGAGAGAGAGAGAGAGAGAGAGAGAGAGAGAGAGAGAGAGAGAGAGAGAGGAGAGAGGAACTTCAACGGCACACTCTCGCCGCCATGCCTTATTTCAATCTAAACAGCTCAACGCTGTATAAGAGCTCTTCCTCTTCCATCGTTTCTTCTCCATGATCAGTGGACTTGAGAGAATAAGACAGCGAGAGAGAGAGAGAGAGAGAGAGAGAGAGAGAGAGATTTGATTAATTGATTTTTCAATTTTCTGAGTCGAGCACCGTCGACTCGGGCCAATACTCGGATGGGAGCGCCCAGCACAGTGCGGGCGGAAATGAAAATTAAGCTGCTGTCCGGCAAAAATGCAACAACACGTAAACTTCAATTTTGTCTCCCCTTCAAAGTGCTACCTGTTAGGTTCAATTCAACCCACTCGTTTTGAATGTGGGGTAAGATGAAAAATAAAGAGATGGTTCATCCTTTCATTGTTTTTTTTTTCTTTGAATGTACCCATAGTGGATTTCTGATCGTTTTGGATGAGAATTTTCGCTATTGTTTCACTGAAATCGGCGCAATGTTTGCCGGTGAAACTGCGAAATCAACGCTAAACATGCTTCACTGTAAGGGCCACCCCCGAAAACCGAGTTCTCGCCGATAAAAAAAATAGGTATCTGATAGTTTTTGATGCTCTACCATGGACATGAGTTTCAACGAAATCGGAGGAGGACAGCAGAGTGATGTTCCTTGTGAGAAGAAATGATGTTGGCTTGAATTTCTATTGAAATATTGATATGATGTTTATATTGGGAGTACAAATAAGTCTCCGCTGTTTGACAAAAGATGGCCCCACCAGTAGGTTACGGTTGAAATTGTCAGATGTAAAACGTCGCATAGCAAGGTTGGACATCTGGTAAGACCAGAACCTTGAAATGTTAGCAATTTTGTATCAGCATCACACAATTTGTTTCGTGCGAAGATGTCGTGTTTTGAGCCGAATAAGCGTAATTTGCGGGAATTTTTTATTTACTTTTTTAATTCGAAGAAATCTGCAGCTGAGGCGCATCGATTGCTTGTAGAAGCATATGGTGAGGGTGCTTTAAGGAGTTTACACACCAAAATCGGAATGCTTGTACATGATTGAAATTCATATCACCGAGAGGTTAATTTAAGATGCATTAACTGTCCAAAAATTAATCCGTTTCACCACATAGTTTCGGAGATTTTAAAGATTCAAGTTGAGTTTTGTTCGAGTATTATTAATGAACCAAGTGCCACGAAGTGCCACGTGTATTACCGAATGGATGAAGGTTCATGTTGAACATTCATGCACGTGGTACTTCGTAAACGCTAGCTATAGGGCTTAAAATAATGCTTCGATTTAAATTTTACAAACTGAACAAACTGCGATTAGTGTCAGGAATGTCGAGTTAAAAAATTAAGCGGTTTCTCCACTTGGTTCATTAATAATACTCGAACAAAACTCAACTTGAACCTTCAAAATCTCCGAAACTATGTGGGGAAACAGATTAATTTTTAGACAGTTAATGCATCCTCAATTAATCCGTCGGTGATATGAATTTCAATCGTTTACAAGCATTCCGATTTTGGTGTCGAAACTCCTTAAGTAAGAGAAGTTGCCGTGAGTGGTTTCAAAAGTTTAAGAACGGTGAGTTTGATGTCGAAGACAAAGAACGTAACGGAAGGCCGAAAGTGTACGAAGACGCGGAATTGGAAGCATTATTGAAGGGAGATTCGTGCCAAACGCAAGAAGAACTTGCACTTACATTGGGAGTGACTCAACAAGCAATTTCACATGGCTTAAAATAGTTGGGAATGATTCAAAGCAAGGAAATTGGATTTCATATGAACTGAATCCGCGAAACGGTGAACGCCGATTTTGCACATGTGAAATGCTGCTTTTCAAGTATAAGCGAAAGGGTTTTTGCATCGTATAGTCACTGGTGATGAAAAATGGATCCACCACGATAACCCAAAGAAGAGGAAATGACGGGGACCACCTGGCCATGCTTCAACATCGACAGTCAAGCCGAATATTCATGGAAACGAACTCGGTTGTGTATTTGGTGAGATCAGCTTGGTGTCGTGTATTATGAGTTGCATAAAACGAACGAAACCAGTACTGGGGCTCTCTACCGAACACAATTGATGAGATTGAGCCGAGCACTCAATGAAAAACGCGCCCACTACTACTCCAGACACGACAAAATTATTCTCCTGCATGGTAATGCTCGTCCACATGTTACGGTGCCGGTCAAAACCTACTTGGAAACACTCAATTGGGTAGTTTTACCCCGGCCGCCGTATTCACCAGACATTGCTCCCTCTGACTATCATTTAATTCGATCGATGACGCACGGCCTGTCTGAGCAGCACTTCACATCATACGCTGATACCAAAAATTGGGTCGATTTGTGGAAAGACTCAAAAGATTAAGCGTTCTTCCGACGCGGTATCCATATGCTGCCAGAAAGATGGGAAAAAGTCGTGGTTGGCGATGGACAATACTTTGAATAAAACATAAAGTACCGTTCTTTCACAATAAATGCCCAATTTTTTATTTAAAAAAAAACGGCGGCGACTTATTTGTACTCCCAATATGATTCTGGTTCACAGTGAAGAACTCGTACACAAAACACCTGAGAATGCTGGCAGGTAAAGCACAAGCAGCGACAAATGTACCGTGGGGGATAATGAAACGGGCGAAAGTAAGCAACATGAAAAGAAGGGCATATCTACTGGACACACTAGTGAAGGCGATTTTAACGTACGGTGCCGAAATTTGGCGGTGGAATGAGAGAAGTGAAATCGAAAGGTTGGCGGGGAGGTACATGAAAATGAGCATGGGGGTAAGTCCTAACACACCGGCGTATATATGGAGAATGGAGACTGGGAGGTCAAAAATCGAGGTAGAAGCGAGAAAAAGAGCGAGTGGCTATATATTGAACATATTGAAAATGGATAGCGAGAGATGGCCAAGAATTTGTCTCAGTGAAGAAATAAGAAACTGGGCAAATGGAAACCCCTCCAAGTGGGGTAGAGAAATGAAAAATGCGTTCAGAAAAGTAGGAGATGGAGAGTCGATGCTGAGAATAGGAATCGGTGGAAACTTGAGTGAACTAGAAGCAAAGCAAGAAACTGGATGTGAAATATTAAATTATCAAAGGATGCAAGGAGACTGGTGCAGAATAGAAAGCTCAAAATACTGCGAAGGGTATAAATATCGTGTGAGCAATGTAAGAATGCAAAAATATTGGGATCAGGAAAAAATAACAGGAGAAGACAAAGAACAGTAGGCCAGAATGAGATGCGGCAACGTGGGGATGGAGGGAAATAAAGGGTTTAAAGAAGAGTCGTGCCGACTGTGCGGAAAAGGAAAAGAGAATTTAGAGCATATAAGGCAATGTGAGGCATTTAAAAAATGATAAGTAGAGACGTGAGGATGAGCGTGGAAGAACTCTTTATAGAAGCAAAGCAGCAGATAGGATGGAACGAACTGTTAAATAGAGAAATTAGGCCCGTACTCTGTGAATACGTGAGAAAGTTCGAGGAAAAGGTGCGAACAAGAGAAAACAAAAAGTAAAAATGGTACAAGATGATAAGTTGTAATGGAAATGTAGTAATAAAGAAAAGAGTAATGGAAACCAAAGACAAGATTATATCTAGACTTAAGCGTAGGATAAGAGAAAAGTATGTAACCGCTGTAATTTGATGGAATATTCTTAAGCCCGAGAGGCAAGAATGGCTAAATAAATAAATAAATACTCCCAGTATTAAAATATTGGTATTAAAATATTTATATTTAAGGATTAATATTTAAATATTGAAATTACAATATTGATATCAAAATATTAATATTAAAATATTTATATTAAAATAATCATATTAAAATGTTTGTATTAAAATATTTATACTAAAATATTAAAAGTGCAGAAAAATACTTCTCCGAAAATAAAATGTCGCCCACCCCGACAATTCTGTCTAATAAAATAAAAAATGAAACAAATAATATATCGTCGGAATAAAAAAAAAATTGCGCCGTCTGCAATACTTTCGTCGAAAAAAAGTGAACGAAAAATAGATTTCTCCGGTACAATCGTGACCGAGAGAAAAATCGCCAAAAATCCCCCAAACTCGTTTCGGGAGGAAAACAAAAGCGGTCTATAATTCTCGGATAATAGGAAACTGGCAAGTTCCTGGGGGTGATATACGAGAGTGAAAACTCACCGGAATGTAACCGTCGGGTTGTGGTCTCTCGGTATCTCTGGAAGAAGAGAAATTTCGCTGGTCAGAATGACGTGAGCTAAACTTTGGCCCCGGTAGATTCGAGCCAAAAGGGGTGAGGAGAGACAGACAGGGAGGCGGAGAAATTATATGGAATGAGAACACACTGTATACGCGGGTTGCGCTTTAATGCGGTTAACTCGTACGTACCTACTTCTCCGTTGAATTATCGGAGTTTTCGGTGTACTGTCGTGGATTATAACTTGGGCCGCGTCTATCTCCTCGCATTCCGAGCTGTCCGCGGAATAATCTGTAAATAAGCAACGTTCCGCAATTGGATTAATTTACGAAACTTTTCTTCATCGGATTAAAGTTTGAGGAAACAACGAGATGTACAATACTCCATTGGGGATTCCGCGGAGCGGAAGTTGATTTTTTTTCTGCGTGATAAGTAAATTACGAATAAAACATGGAATCTGATTATAACCAATTAAAAAGGTTCATTTTAGTTTGCCCTTTTTTTCGGGGGGAGCACAACCTATCGAGTTGCGTTCAAGGAGACTGCATACACTTGACATGTTTTTAAATACGATTTTTTATTGTACAGTTTTGTAGTCTGGAATCTTAACGTTAGGCGGCGAGGAATTTTTTTGCTGATTTTCATGATTTTTTTTTAATAACAATTTTATTCACCATTTTCGAGACTTGGGTCATGTTTTATTACTAATTTTGGCTGTTGCAAGGTATTTTTTTATTAGAGTAATTCTAGGGGAGTTGGCCATAAAGGAGAGATGCCCAATAGAAATGTTTCATATAACCACGCACTAGATTTCACCTGTTACTGCTTAATTCGCTTAGGGTCGTGCGCAGGTGTAACTGTATGAGCAAAAGTTTGGCAGAAAAAATGTTAAGTAAGTAAAATCCTTTTTAATTATTCTGGCTACTGCCAATTTTTTTTAAGGTTTCATGTTTACATCATGGTGATATTATTTTGTAAAAGATATGGTTACTTTTGTATTTCTTGAATAGTTCACGAACAGTGCTTTGTTATAACCTCAAGATATTGCATGTATTGTTTCTACTTGTTTACATTTTAGATGTGGCCATCTGTCCCGGAAGATTAGGAGAGTTGGCCACGTGCAGTTGGTGTATGATGGCCATTGTATTAGTTGTAATGTGTTCAAGTAATTCATTTTTTCTACATTTGTTTTAGATTCCTAATCAGTACAAGCGAGAAGCAATTGCTCTACGAGGCAACTGGACTCAAGAATCATTAAAAGCAGGTATAAGTGCTGTAAAAAATGATGAATTGTCGGTTCGTGCGGCCGCTAGGACCTACGAAATACCTCGGAACGCCGCAGCAAGACGATATAATAACAATGACAAAAAATGTTGCGGAGAAAATTGTTATGAAACTCGTCTCATCGAAGACTGGTTTCAGTGGATAATATGCCAACTTTGGGTACACGAAAATTATACTGATTTCGATGATGTGTGTTCTGGTGTGGTCTAAAGAAACTAAAAATTAAGAATCAAAACATAAAACCAAAGAGGAAACCGAAAGCATAATGCTGGGTAACTAGACATCTCCCCTCTACTCCTATGGCCATCAAACCCGGATAATCCGGGAGAGATAGCCAATCGTGATTTTAAAAAAATTGTAATTTTGAGGTTGATCTGATAGGAGTTTGTTTTAATTTTGTAAATTCACTGTTCAAAGTTTAATTACAAATAAAGATAAGTTAAGAAAAGTCTGTACTTTTATTTTGACGGATCCTTGAAAAAACTGGCCAACTACCGCGGACTTACCCTAATCTGTAAAAATGATGGAGTTATGACACGGTCTTCTAAACTGCATTTTCAACACTGACGTGACGTATAGCTGAAAAACTAATCAACTGATTCTGCTGAAATTTGGTATAAATATTGCTAACTTTATTATCTAAAACATGACCCTAAATGTTTATGAAAATAAAAAGAATTCCTTTTTTAAATTGCAAAATGTAGTCATTGTTCCAAAAATTCAATCCTTTTGTTTCAAAGCGTACCATATCATTGATTTTCAACATTTCCCACTTTTTTGTTCATATTCTGCGTATGAGTGTTAATTAAAGAAAAATCTTCGTTGCTTTTTCGTCAGATTAATCCCGCCGACAACGTCCGCCGCCACCCGTTTAGAAGACCATGCCATGCCGCCGCCATTTTGAAAGATTAAAAAAATAAAAAATACCATGTAACAGCCAAAAGTAGTAATAAAACATACCCCAAGTCTCAAAATGAGACGACAAAATGTGAAGACATCATTCCTTTAAAAACAATCATGAGAATCAGCCTACAGGTATCTTCCCCCTTAATCTATACCAAAGATTTTATAGAAGTTCCGAACATTGACGAAGTTAGGACGATTTTCGTCAAGGCTCAGATCGCTCGCTGCGCTACTCTTTTTCTTTTGCGTTTTTCTCGAGCACTACGTTTTATGATATGGTGCGAGTCGTATCCCGAAATCTATTCGTCCGATTCACTTCGAATTTGGATGGAGTACACATAACATTTTCTATCGTATGACTGGATGATTTTTTCATACCTCTATCCATTTGTTAATATCAAACGATTTAAATTATTTTATTTTGCCAGACTCCGAATGTTTTTTTTCTACAGCTCGTAATTTTCGTAATATTCCAAAATTTCATAAAAGTATCCGGTCATCCGAAAATTACATTATTATACTAAAAGCACATTTTTTACTTTTTATTTCGCATCGCCCCAGTTCTCAGAACCAACTGGACTGATTGGCCATGCTGCAACTACGGCCCTTTCTTTAAATAATAATAACCTTATTGTTTATCAATATTTCCCAATTTAAAAAAAGTCAATCTTGGCAAGACTTATGTATCAATTCCGTAAAAAATCCCGACCTCCTCATCCCAATACTTTCGTCAAACAAAAATATTCAAAATGTAGCCTAGTTTCCGGAAATAACTACACCAATTGGCCATGAATCAACTGCGCCCTTTCTTTGAATAATAACCTCATTGTTTATCAATATTTCTCAATTTAAAAAAACTCAAACATGGCAAGACTATGTATGAATTGCATGTAAAATCCCGACCCTCTTCATCCCAATACTCCCGCCAGAAAAAAATATCCAAAAACGACCTGCTTTTTGCAATCTTCTGCAGACCCCACCCACATTTATCTGATCTCCATGAGCAATAAAAAATTGTGTGAAATTGCTCTTTTATCATAGACATATTTAGATATCGTACCAATATACGAGACTGTCTATCCTCAACAAGATGAATCGCTGACCCTCTTTCTCTCTCATGATCTACACACATACACGAACCGATGGACCGCGACCGCAGTATTTCCTTTCCCGCCCCCTCGTTTCTCTCGGCCCTCCGCGATTGCTATTTCCCGCGGAGAATCGATGGTTTTCGTGGACCATAAAATCGATCGATTTATTTGCAGCCACTCGCTCGTACATCGTAACAGTGAGTGCGTAATTCCCTCTATATAATCCGAATGATCGAGAGACACGTATCATCGTGTACAGTATATACGTCGTGTGCTTCCGGTGCCCGGTCTAATCGATTAGGCACGAGGGAACACACGGAGGCCGCACAAGAGTCCCCTGCGGAGTGACCGACACTCAACGGCGCTCCGGCGAGAGCGGGGAATGGAAATTTTGGTTCTATATATATAGGGTGAGTCACGAGAAACAGAACACCTGATCATCTCTGTTGGATTTGAAAATAGGAAGTATGCTCATATCGAAATTTGAATGGTTTGGAAGGACGCACATGGCTATCGTAATATTTTTTTTTCAATTTTTTCAAGGTCACCGAAGTTTTTTTTTAATATAAGGGCATATTTTCTCCCCTTGGACATTGTAGCCGGCATCCAAACGAATTCTTCCATGTAACATACTAGGGGAACTCGCGGCAAGACGAATATGCGGGGTAAGATGAATCATAAGCCTAGCCACTAAACAAGTGGTTGCAAGCACAGTGCTCCCGTTGGAGTTTGGAGGGGCGGCGGTGACGTGATTGAGCGCGAAAGTATCAACTGTGGCGGAAACACGCGTCTCAAGTGACAAAACAATATCGATTTTTTGACAAAACGATGTAATTTTTGGTAAAGTTTAACATCGTTTCAGTTTATTTGAGTTGCTGATATTGATTAGAGACAGGTAGGTAAACACAATGAAAGTACTAATTATTAATACAATAAGAACGGTTTGTCAGAAATTTTCAAGGTTATTGCGTGATTTTTTGTTAATTCGTTAACCGTCTAATGGGGCAAGATGAATACAAGCTATCGCAAACCCGGCATATTTTACAACGCACCACTATTCACGTTAGAAAGGGTGAAATGGAATTAGTAAAGCATTTGGTTCCCCTTCAACCGGTGCTTCTACCGGGGGAAGAAAAAAAACTTACGAATGATCAAAATGATATGGAAGCAAGATTATTCGGACTAATCCTACAGATCTTAGATGATTGGCTTATCAAATTGATGGTATTGAGAATGTAACCACTTTTATATGCGAAAAATGCCAATAATTCGTGTCCCATCATTATCCCAGCGCTGTTTCATCTTGCCCCGCATACGTGGTAAGATGGGAAAAATAATGGTTTAATTAAAAATATATATTGTATGGTACAAATCAGAATGACTGATTTTTTTACTTCCAAAATAAAAAGATTAATAAATGTTGATTAGTTTAAAAAATGATTAAAGTTGACTGACTCATATATGTATTGTTTTATTTGAACATGATCTCAGCGTTATCATCTTGCCCCGACTTCCCCTATGCCCTTCAAATAACCCTCAACCTAGAAATATTGAATAAATAATAATTCAACGTGTAAGAGTTTTTTTTCTTTATTTTTGTTACGCTAAATGATTCCTATGAGCTGGGTTACATTCAAATGTATCACAATAACACAACAGAGAAACAAGTTCGATGACGACAGAAAATTGACGAAACACCTTCACCTATTCGTAAGTACACATCATGTTTATCAGCTACTTATTGCTCTGAATACTTTCTTGCTATGAGATTTCTCAAGTTTCTAAAATTCCCAATTTATCAGTTTATCGATGAACGTTTTACAATGCGTTACAATGCGAAGAAAAGATCGACATGATTTTCATTTATGGAGAAAGTCGACAGTATTTATTCAATATTTCTGGGTTGAAGGTCATTTGAAGGTCATACTGTTAATGTTACTTTAAGGTCATACAGGTAATGTTACATGGTTGCATTTTTTTGGTTGTCGGCTACATGTGCAAGGGGAAAAAATATGCTATTCCATAAAAAAAACTTTGATGACCTGGGAAAAAACGAAAAAATGAAATTAAAAAATACATACTATGATAGCCATGTGCGTCCTTCCAAACCATTCAAATTCCGATATGCACATACCTCGTATGTACAAATCCAACAGAGATATTCAGATTTATCGCGACTCACCCTGTACATATAATTTGCAAATTTCCGATAATTCGTTCCGGGATACTGACCTCCGATAGCCCGATGTTTACGTATTCGTGACAGAACGGGACTCCGATCGGAGGACGATACCTCGCCGAGCAGATCGTCGATGTCCGCATGATTGCCTATGTACATGGGCAACGTGCTCGGACGTTTGCGAAACGACGATCTTCCGGTTTCCTTGCGCGGCACATTGTCGTACGGCGATTTCCTGCCGGTCACCTCGTAACGATTTTCCGGCGGATCTGGTGGATTCTCCACCTGCGGAAGATACAACGACCTAATTGGAGCACATGGAAAGATTTCCTTTTGCTTTTCTTTTGAGGTAAATATCTGTAGCGTTTGAGACGTTACATCTGGGTGGAAAAAAATTGAAATAGTTTTTGTTTTTATTGGCTTGAATGATGTATAAACGTCACAAGAATGATGTATATCCATCCATCCAAGTTCAAGGTGATTTTTTGGAAATTAAATTTGGAGAAACGTTTCAATCTACGGTGCTAGTATTTCACAGTTATATTTACACATGTTGAAGTAACATGTAAACATTTTTTCAAAGCACTATATTCGAAATTGTAGGTACATGATATTTAATGTTGCGCAGGTCATGTCGCGACATTTTTTCATCATCGGGCGTTGTGATTGTCGCCGTCCTTGTCATCTGAAACAAACATTTTTTTTATCCTATTATTTACGACTGTGGTTATCGTTCGGCCCTCCATTTTTTTGACTGCTTTGTAATTACGATTTTTCCGGGCCGCGAGAAGCGAACATTTTATTGTAAAAATCGGAGTACTCTTTTTCAAACGCCGCCATTTCATAAATTTTTCCAAAATTTTTGTTATTAGGGGGCCGAACGATAACCACACTCGTAAAGAATAGAATTTGAAAAGATCATTTTTTTCAGATGACAAGAACGGCCGCAGTCACAACGCCCGGCGATAACAAAGTTTCGCGACATGACCTGCGCAACATTAAATATCATGTACAATTCCGAATAAAATGCTTTGCAAAAATTAAAGATGTTACTTCAAACATGTAACTGTGAAATGCTAACAGTGTACATTCAACCGTTTCTGTAAATTTAATTCCCAAAAAATCACCCAGAAAATGGGTGTTCACACTAGAATACGGCCTTAACGCGTTTGTCTCGAAAACACGTTTTTGAAATCGGGAGAACGCTTCATTCGGGCCGTTTCCATCCGATTGACTTGCAATTTTAACTGTACTTGCTTAGATAAATTCTGTACAGGACACACAATTTTTACGATCGATCAACAAATCTTCTTCTTATAAACAATGTAAGGCCGATTTTTTAGCGGAAAAAAGAAATGAATCCAAATTCCATTGTGAGTGGGGGAGAGTGGGTTAAATATGGTCCCTGGGTAATTCCGGACACCTCGGTATTTGGTAGCTTAGCTCCCCTCCCATCTTTTTTCGAAATTTTAGTGACATTTGTTTCAATTCTTTATGATTTTGAATGTTGTGTTGACGTAGATATATGTGTACTAGCGAAATACTTTCTTTGGTTATCAACAGTGATTATACACAGCAGTAAAATCATAAAACAAGAACTTATACACCTAAACCTAACCTTTAAGTTTTAATTTTTTTAATTGTCTAAGTCAGTTTGCGTCAATTGCGGACATGCAGCGTGGGGTAATCCCGGACGTCCGCAATTACCCCTAGATCTTTAGTCCTTCAACTGAACGTAAACTTAATAAGATTTTATTGTATTTCAGATGTCTCCAAAATATAAAAGAAATACTGAGAAAAAATATACCCTCGAAAGTGTAAAAACTGCTGTAAAGAAGATAAAAACAAAGAATTAAGTTTTAAACAAGCCGCAAAAAAATATATGATATTCCAAGAGCAGCGCTTTCCAATTAAGTTGAGAAATAAGAAGAAGATATTGCTGATCCGGAGCGTGGTAATACGCAAGTTTAAACGAGATACAAGAAAGAGAGTGTCCGTATTTACTCGAATGGCATTGGGTAACTACGGACAGTAGGGGTTTTTTTTAAATTTTAATGTTCGTTGATTAATTGCAAATAATTAATTATGTTGATCCCGTAAGATAATGACCAATATTTTAATAATGAATAAAAAAAGACGTCCATCCATCCGTCCGTCCGTCCGTCCGTCCGTCCGTCCGTCCGTCCGTCCGTCCGTCCGTCCGTCCGTCCATCCATCCATCCATCCATCCATCCATCCATCCATCCATCCATCCATCTATCCATCTATCCATCTATCCATCTATCCATCCATTCATCCATCTATCCATCCATCCATCTATCCATCTGGCTATCTACCCATCCATCCATCAATCCATGCATCCATCCATCTATCGATTTATGCATCCATCCATCAATCCATCCATCCATCCACCCATCCATCACCAATCTATCCATCACCCCTCAATCCATCACCCATCCATCCATCACCCATCTATCCATCACCCATCTATCCATCACCCATCCATCCATCCATCCATCCATCTATTCATCCATCCATTCATCCATCCATCCATTCATCCATCCATCCATTCATCCATCCATCCATCCATCCATCCATCCATCCATCCATCCAGCCATCCATCCATCCATCCATTCATCCATCCATCCATCCATCCATCCATCCATCCATCCATCCATCCATCCATCCATCCATCCATCCATCCATCCACCCATCCATCCATCCATCCATCCATCCACCCATCCACCCATCCATCCATCCATCCATCCGTCCATCCATCCATCCATCCATCTATCCATCGATCTACCAATTCATCCATCCATCTATCCATCTATCCATCCATCCATCTATCAATCTATCCGTCCATCTATCCATCCATCCATCTATCCATCCATCCATCTATCCATCTATCCATCTGTCTATCTACCCATCCATCCATCCACATATCCATCCATCAATCCATGCATCCATCCATCTATCGATTTATGCATCCATCCATCAATCCGTCCATCCATCCACCCATCCATCTATCCATCCATCACCCATCCATCTATTCATCCATCCATTCATCCATGCATCCATTCATCCATCCATCCATTCATCCATCTATCCATCTGTCCATCCATCTATCCATCCATCCATCCATCCATCTATCCATCCATCTATCTACCCATCCATCTATCCATCCATCTATCTATCCATCCATCTATCCATCCATACATCCATACATCTATCTATTCATCCATATATCAATCCATCCATCCATGCATTTGTCGATCCATCCTTGTATCCATTTATCCATTCATCCATCCCTCTCTCTCTCTCTCGCTCTCTTTTTCTACATGTAATTTACATATAATTTACACTATATTGTAATTTTTAACTGCAGATGTACACTGCATGTTATTGAGCATTTTTCAACCAATCACAGGCATTTAGCATGTCACAGCTCCCCCCACTCTACAACAACACAATGGCACTGGAGAGAGGGTAGCGTTAGTTTTGTGTGACATCCAGCTAACTCAGACCCCTATACCTAGCCAACCTCAACAAAAATGTACCTTTTTCAAAGCATTTTCAATGCTGATATTATAACCGATATGGCAAGTGAATGAAAGACTGACCCCTTCGGGACTGGCGCGTTCTCCGAGCGGTTCCTCGTCCCTCGTCGATCGGCGGCGCATCGGCGAGTTCGCAGCCCCGGCATATTCGGTCGGAAATCTCGAGGTCTCGAATTTTTCTTGGCACGGCGCGCGCTGGTGATCGGACAAGATTTCGTGTTTCTCGAAGGATTCGGACGAGTCCGAATTGCTGTTCGACTCGACGTCCGGTGCGATTTTGACGATACCCTCGGGTACGTTGGACATGCTGTCCATCCACCAGGCTCTCTCGCCGGACTCGACGTGCCTCACACCACTGAGGGTGCGCGTGCCGCTCGTCCCGTGGCTACCGGAGGTCTCGCAGCTCGACGATTTTGCGGAGATCGCCTCCGCGGGGTAGACCTCCACGCCTTCGGGGACGTCCGACGGATCCTCGCTGAGCCACCAGGCTCGCTCGCCCGATTGCTGATGCTTGATGCGACTTCGGAGCTCCGACGATCTGCTCGAGCCGCAGCGACTCCCGCTCTTTCGCGACTTGTTCGGCGACGAGGAACAACTCGTCGTTATCGTCTGCGTCGCATCCCGGACGTTCTCGTCGTTCGCCTCCAGCCACCAGCCCCGCTCGCCCGAATCTTGCCTGCATACTTTTGATTTGAATTTACCTGCAAATGCAATTTACACCTTAAGACCCATTTTTATTTTTTATTACATAAACGAGCCGCGAGGCTCGTTTTAACTATTGTTTCTTTGGGCTCATTATATATGGATTATTAGGTATTAAAATAGCTTAGGTCGAAATAGATTCTTGAAATAGAAATAAAACACACACTCACATTAACACATAAATATCTATCCCATAAAAGTATAGAGACTTTAGGAGCAATGAAATAATACAGTACTGTAAACTTGAATTTGAATAAAATCCTCGTTGATAGCGAGAGAGAGAGAGAGAGAGAGAGAGAGAGAGAGAGAGAGAGAGGGAGAGAGAGAGAGAGAGAGAGAGAGAGAGAGCAAATCGTTCCTGCGGAAACGAACAGGCTCGGGGTCGCATTCGCTTCGTTTTTTAAGAGGAAATAGAATTGTATGGAGAGATACCATTTTATTGAAATTTAACGGAAGGATTTTTTTATCCCGAAAATACGTATTTGTGTGTGTGTGTGTGTGTGCGTGTGTGTGTGTGTGTGCTGCCTGAAAAAGGACGTCCAAAAGGAAAGTCTAGTTGCCTTGTATCAATAACCGAATCACCTATCCGAATCACCCCCATGTATGTTCTACGTTTCAAATAAGCAATGTAAATGATTTCAATAGATTGCAAAATGGTCAATTTGTATTCATTTCTATTCTTATTATTGTTTTTTTTCCTTCCACGACCGGTATAACGTTCTCTTCCTCAATTTTTTAATAATCCTTTTTTTCCTCTATCATTATCTGTACAATTTTATTTGCCGCTACTTTTTTTTATAATTCTCTTTCCGCCTTGATTATCGGTATGATGTTATTTTTTGTTTTTTTGCCTAAAGATTGCAATGTTATAGCAAAATCACCCATTTTCATTAATTTTTTTCTTTGCCATTGCTATTTCTCCCTAGCACGATTGGTATAACGCCCCTTTCCTTTACTTTTTAATCATTCTCTTTTCCTCCACCATTATCTGTACAACTTTATTCAATGCCATTTTTTTAGAACTCTCTTTTCTTCTTGACCATCGGTATAATGTGTAATGTTTGCTTTTTCATTGAACATTGCAATGTTATAGCAAATGCACGAATTTTTATTAATGTTTATTTAACATTGCTTTTTTCACTTTCACGATCGGCATAACGTTCTCTTTCTCCATTTTTAATCATCCTTTTTTCCTTCTATCTATATCTATGCAATTTTATTCACGGCCATTTTTTCTGATTCTCTTTTCATCGTGATTACCGGCATAATGTTATCTTCTGCTTTTTAATTGACGATTACAATTTGATAGCATAGTCACCCATTTTTATAATATTTTTCTTGAAAATGGCTTTTTTGTAGCACGATCGGTATAACTCCCCATTCCTCGATTTTTTAATCATCTTTTTTTCGACAATCATGATCTGTACGATCTTTTTTTGTTTTGGAGGAAAAAGCGTTTTCTATTTTTGTCTTATATGTATGCACTTCCCGCGCGATTTTTTTTACTTATGCTATCGTTATGAAGTGCAGTGTTAAGCAATCAATAAATGATCAACCGCGCACTAACGTAAATGCCATTGATTTCGATCATAATTTTAAAAAAATGTTGGTGACGATTAGTCACTAAAGTTCACACGATAACAAAAAATACTTATACACTGAGAAAAAGAAATCGTTGAATGTGCAAAATGCATTTTGTTGTCTCGAAATTTTGTTGTTTTAACAGTTGCTCAGACATGCTCAATAAGCTACAGTTCACACCACTAAAACTATCAGTTAGATTGACAAAACGTTTGTTATGCCAATCAAAAATCAAGTTGAACGTATTTAAAGATACGATTTGTTAATCCAACGGAATTGTTGTTGGATGAACGAATTTTTTTTTTCAGTGTACTAGTCTAAATGACTCCCAATTACGTTTGGAAACTTCAAACAACGAAACGTCTCGAAGTGTCCCCCTCCAATTTTGATGAAATTTGGCATGTTTGTAGAGTGGGTCAAAATAGTCGGTACGTATGTTTTTATATCCACGGAACTTTATTTTTAGGGGTAAAACGCACCCTTGAAGAATGTGGGTGTTTTTCGTTTTTCGGCGATAACTCTTTAACGGAAGGACATGCGAAAAAAACCTCAAATCGCAATACTGATTAATTTTCGGGTACCATATATCGAATGCGAGAATGGTGCAGACAACTACATATTTCATATTATTTATCGCAAAAATGCAATTTTTTAATGCGTATCGTCGAAAGTTTTCATCTGATTGGAATGTAAATTTGCGGATGTGTAGAGGATGGAAAAGTAGCGGATTTGTGTTTTCGTTTTTCCCTTCTCCCGCAATCAAGAGGTTAAAAGCGCCCTTTGATTTGCTGGCCAATACCGACATATAATCAGCTAACCTATTACGATACCCTGTTGAATTCACACCAATTCAAGCTCTTTCGATGACTCCGTTCAATATTTATATAAAAAATACATAAACAGAAGGGAAAAATTAAGGGGGGAT
Source organism: Ophion ellenae (assembly GCA_963210295.1). NCBI lineage: Eukaryota > Metazoa > Arthropoda > Insecta > Hymenoptera > Ichneumonidae > Ophion > Ophion ellenae. The sequence continues at coordinate 44,950,855 of OY723390.1, forward strand.
TGTCTTTTTTTTCGCAAAATTTACCGCTTATTGGGAATTTTTTTGTGAAGAAAGTATACAACGGAAGACTTGTGAAACTTGGCATATAGTTTTATTGATCTGTTTACTACATACAAAAAATTTTTTAAACAATTTCATCAAAGAATCCGCCTCCCACCCCCCTCGACGCGCGATGGTCCTTTTTTGATGGTGTGCACGATTTCTCAAAAACTATTCAACCGATTACCTTCAAATTTGGACAGGATGCTCAGCTGACATCCTTTTATCGTTTGATGAAGCAAAAAAGCAATACGTTTAATAGTTTTTTATTTATAACAAAAAATCGATCAATTTTTTTCGAAAAATCGATATTTCAAGTTCAAAACGTCACCAAATCGTCAATTTTTTTTTTCCCTTCATCGAACGATAGCTATATGTGTCTAAAGTAAAATGCTTTTTGGGTTTTTGTTGCAGGATGAACGTGAAGGCTGTAATCGTGCACACCATCAAAAAAGGACCACCGCGCGTCGAGGGGGGTGGGAGGCGGATTTTTTGATGAAATTGTTTAAAATTTTTTTTGTATGTAGTAAACAGATCAATAAAACTATATGCCAAGTTTCACAAGTTTTCCGTTGTATACTTTCTTCACAAAAAAATTTCCAAAAAGCGGTAAATTTTGCGAAAAAAAAGACAATCCCCCCTTAATAAAAACCTGCGCCACAGGCAAACTAGAAAGAAAAAAAATAATAAATTCGTCTATCTTGAAAACTAAAAAAGATCGTAGAACGTATGGGGGGGGGGGGGCATCTAGTTTTTGGGTGTGGACGTTACTTTTCGGGCAACTCTGTAATTTTGCTCTCTCCAAGGGGGGACAATTTTTAATTAAAATAAAAAATGGAAGAATCAAAAAAAAAGTATTTTGAAATATTAGAGTATGTAAACAAAAACTTTTTTGTTTTTCCACCTTTCATTCAAATTCAAAATGGTGTATTTCATTTCAAGGCCTTAGGCCACAGTAACGGGTATAAAATCATGTGCGAATTTAGCAATTTTTTTCGTATGAAAAAGTGATTCACTCATAAAATTAATTACACATCTATTAAGTATGAATATCAAGCTGTTACAAAATATATATATATATTTTTTTCGATGTACAAAATAGCCGACTACTCGAAACTTCTCGAAACAGCTTTTTTCCAATTGGCGTGACAAATAACTTCAACAATTTTCACTCCATTTACTTCAAATTTAAACGTTATGTTCCTAGTTGCGTTTCGTAAAGAAGTACGTACGAAATTTCTGATTAATCGAAAACTTTTCGTTTTATGAGCAGTTTATGAGCAGTTATAACGAAATTTTTCACTGAAAATTCATTTTTTAAGTTCAAATACTTACATCTTTTGAATAAAACAATATTTTTTAAATTCCGTACGTACTTCTGTATGTATTCTAATGTAGATTGACGAGAATTTTTGTTTTCTGTTGTAGGTAAAAAATTGTGGATGCTAAATGTCACGCCGCGAGCGCCTAAACAAAAGATAGCAAAAGAAAATATTAGTAGTCGGCCATTTTGTACATAAAAAAAAATATTTATATATTTTCTAACAGCTTGATATTCATACAAAATAGATGTGTAATTAATTTTATGAGTGAATCACTTTTTCATACGAAAAAAATGGTTAAATTCGCACATGATTTGATACCCGTTACTGTGGCCTAAGGCCTTAGTTCAAAATGTTCAAAATTCTGTATACATAAAATCTGAATGTACATCGAAGGGCCCAGGTAAAATGACTGACCATCATCAGGAAGTACGGTGCTGATGGTAGTCTCCTGGCTGATCTCATCCTGACAATAAGCGTCCGCCCTTTCGACCCCATCGGGCACATTGTCGGAGTTCGGGTCCAGCCACCACGGTCTCTCGTCCGAAGATTCCCGCTTTATCGGCTGTCCGGAGTTGTGTCTCGAGCGTTCGCCGCTGTTGGTTCTCTCGGCGCTCGTGAAGCTGCGACTTTTCGTCAAGCACGGACTAGCCGATTTCGAGAGATCGGCGGACCGTTTGGCCGTTTTTCCGTCAGTATCTTCACGGGTTTCGAGGTTGTTACCGATCGAGTCATCGGAGTCGGATTCCTGGGGTTTGCCACGTTGAAAGATGGCGGCAACGGGTGCGAGGGCCCTGATCAAGAAGGACTTTGCGTCCTCGGTTTTGGCGGCGCAACGATCGCTGTGTTTCTTGGATCTCGGGCTAGATGGGGGCCTCGGGGGTTTGTCGATCGTCAGCGAGGACTCGTCGGCCGATGACAAGAGAACGCTCGTGCGCGACGAGCCGACGCTCATTTTTCTCTCCATACGCGGTGACGAGACGTTCTGTCGCTTTCGCCGCTTCTTCGAGGCACTTCCGGCGCTGCTGCTGCTGCTGGTACAACCGCCGATCGAACGGTTGTCCTTGGCCGATCGCTCCCGCGTGTCCTCCGTCTCGCTGCTGGACGAGCTGGTCGAGCAACTCGTGCCCGTGGAGACACTTCTCTTCCTCAACACCGGAGGAGAACCCGACGGGCTCTTCGAACCGCGTGCCGATTTTTTTGCCGATTTTTTTGCCGATCTCTCTGCCGATCTCGGGAAAATCGAGGACGACGACGAGGAAGCCGCAGATACGAACAAACGTTGCATCGATTCCGAATTCACTTCCGATTCCTGCGAACTCGCCGATGCACTGCGCCGACATTTTGTCTCTTTGCTCGTACGCTTGCGATCGCTTTGCTTCGTTCTGCTCGCAACACCCTCACCGCTGTTCTCCATGTTCAACGCCGACTTCCGGAAGTCCTTGTTCACGTATTTACCGGCCGAATTTGGCATCTTCATCGCGCCGGACACGTCGCACTTTGGCACAGGTGGTTTGCCACGAGTCTCACCACAATTCGACTTGCTGCCGCTGCTTATCGGCTGCGAAGGGTTCCCCAGTGACGAGGAAGACGAACTGGCGGTTTTACACGCGCTCTGGCCAAGGCTCGAACACGATGGCGCTTTTATTTTTATCGGCTGACTCGTCAACGAACCCGACGACGATTTTCCCCTGCCAGTTGGCACGCTGACAGAATCAACCGTGTCTGACGTGTGTTGCGACGTCGTCGCCGACGTACCTCTGCGCGAAACACTCCTCGATGGAACGACACGAGATATCGACTTGCTCGGGCTCGATGACGATACGTCCGAACGAGACGACGAATCGCGCCGCAACGAGGCGCAAGAGCTCGACGAATTTGACACATTTTCACGACTACTTCGCGAAACTTCGCGCACCTGTGAAAAAAAAAGTACGAAAATAGTGTGATAATTATTGAGACACAGAAGAAAATGATAGTTCACGGATAGGGAAGAGGAAAAGAGGGTTTGAGAGAAATGACGGCAAATAAAATTGTACAATTTTATAATAATTATTATAATAATAATAGAGGAAAAAGAAGGTAATTGAAAAGTGGAGGAATGTCATGTTATAATGATTGTGAAAGAGAATACATGCAATAATGAAGAAACATTTTTATAAAAGTTTGTGATTTTGCTATAAGATTGCAGTCTTCAATCAAAAAGCAGAAACTCACACTATAACGATTATTAAGAAGGACAGAGAATTGTAAACAAATGGGGGCGAATCAAATTGTATAAATCATGATTGAGGAAAAAAAGAATTATTAAAAAATGGAGGAAGGGACGTTTTACCGATCGTGGTGGGGAAAAAAAGCAATGGTAAAAAAAAATTAATATAAATTTGACAAATTTTCACGACTACTTCGCGAAACTTCGCGCACCTGTAGAAAAAAAAGACGAAAATAGTGTGATTATTATATAGATATAAAAGAAAAATATCGTTTACCGATAGTGGAGAAGAAAAGAGGTTTGGAGGGAAATGACGGCAAATAAAATTGTACAATTTTATAATAATAATAATAATAAAAAAGGAAAAAAAAAGTGGATAAAAAGTGGAGGAATATAACGTTACAACGATTGTGAAAGAGAAAACATGCAATAATAAAGAAACATTTTTATAAAAGTTTGTGATTTTGCTATAGCATTGCAATCTTCAATCAAAGAGCAGAAGATAACATTATACCAATAATCAAGAGAGAAAAGCAAAATATAACGAAATGACTGTAAATAAATTGTACAAATGATGATTGGGGACATTGATGATTAAAAAATGAATGAAAAGGACGTTATACCGATAGTGCTACATAAGAAAACTAATGTTAAAGAAAAAAATTAATAAAAGATTGTAATGTCGCTATGACATTGCAATATTCAATCAAAAAGCAGATATTGATAACATTACACCGATAATCAAGAGAAAAAAGCAAAATATAACGAAATGGCGGTGAATAAATTGTACAAATGATGATTAAGGACATTGATGATTGAAAAATGAATGAAAAGGACGTTATACCGACAGTGCTAGATAAGAAAACTAATGTTAAAGAAAAAAATTAATAAAAGATTGTGATGTCGCTATGACATTGCAATATTCAATCAAAAAGCAGATATTGATAACATTGCACCGATAATCAAGAGAAAAAAGCAAAATATAACGAAATGGCGGTGAATAAATTGTACAAATGATGATTGAGGACATTGATGATTAAAAAATGAATGAAAAGGACGTTATACCGACAGTGCTAGATAAGAAAACTAATGTTAAAGAAAAAAATTAATAAAAGATTGTGATGTCGCTATGACATTGCAATATTCAATCAAAAAGCAGATATTGATAACATTGCACCGATAATCAAGAGAAAAAAGCAAAATATAACGAAATGGCGGTGAATAAATTGTACAAGTAATGATAGAGGACAATTGATGATTAAAAAATGAATGGAAAGGACGGTGTACCGATCGCGATAAAGAAAAAAATTAATGTTAAATAATAAATTAATTAAAAGTTGTGATATTGCTGTGAGGTTGTAATCTTCTATTAACAAAAAATAGCATCATATAGATGATAAAAAAAAGAATTATAAAAAAATGGTGGCGAATAAAATTGTACAATTATAGATTGAATTATAGATTGGACAATATATGATTAAAAAATGAAGGAAAAGGACGTGTTAACAATAGTGCTAGATAAAAGAACTAATGCTAAAGAAAAAAAATTAATAAAAGATTGTGATGTTGCTATGAGATTTCAATATTCAATCAAAAAGTAGAAATTGATAGTATACCGATAATCAAGAAGAGAATTATAAAAAAAGGTGGCTAATAAAATTGTACAGACAATGATAGAGGGAAAAAATGATGATTAAAAAATGAATAAAGAGAACGTTATACCGATCATGAATGAGAAAAGAAACAATAATAAGGAATAAAATCAATACAAATGGCCGATATTGCAATCTTTAAAAATGATTGAATAATTGAATAATTTACACTACGTTGCAATATTTGCAAATAATTAACATTGCTTAATTGAATAATTTCCACAACATCGTAAATAATTACATTTCAATATTTACACATATAGGGTGTCTAAAAATGACCTGACATTTCAATTTATTAATAAAACGTATTATTTATTTAAAAAGCGCGAATATTTCATTTTAACGGGCCAGTCCACTTCAGAGTCACGAAAAAAAGGCTATTTTCGCGATTTTTTTCAGGATTTTATAAAAGATATGAATATAAAAGTTGTTGGGCTTGATAAATAAAGTCTTCCTCGAGTTCCGAAATGGTATGTGGATCATTGGCGTACTCGTTTCCTTTCAGAAAACCCCAAAAAAAAGAAGTCCATTGCGTAAAATCGCACGATGTTGGTGGCCAATTTACATCGCCGCGGCTCGAGATAACACGACCATTAAACTTCGTCTGCAATAACTTTTCAGCAACAATGCAGCAGATCGTGTAAATCTCCATGACCAAACCTCAATACTTCCTGATACCAGTTGTCAAAGATTAGTACTCTATGTTCGCCACAAAAAAAATGGCGCGCAATTTAAAATGTCAGGTAATTTTGTGGCACCTTTTACTTTCTCCAAAATGTATACAAAAATAACTCACGTTTTTCTCCGCCTGGTTGTCCGACTGTCCGTCCACGGGCGAGCGTTCCTCGAGTTTGATCGGCGCGGATTTCGGGCCCGAGATGGACGAGGCGCAAGTTGCGAGGCTGTCCCCCGATCCGGAGACTTCGTTCTTCGACGAAGATCTTGAAATTTTCGAATCGTTTTTCGGCGAAGCCCTCGCCAATTTTGAAATCGAGCCGGCGCGTTTTTGGCCGCTATCTTCGTTCCTCGAGGGGCTCTTGGTTGCTCCACGTGTTTCAATCTCCGTGGAAGATTGTCGCGGGCAAGATTCGCCACGTGAGATCGTTCGATAGCTCGAGGACGACCCGTCGTTGCCGGCCGTTTCTTTTTCGGCGCCATTTTGGGCTCTCGCGCGAGAGACCGTTGGCGATTCGGGGGTCAGCGAGGAACGAGTTTCCCGGTTGATTTGACTGGTTCTCGGTGGCGAGGGTGACGGTCTTCCTCTCGCGATTTCGCCGCGACTTCCGGAAGGGTCGGTGCCGCGGGCGTAGCCGAAAGACGCCCCGACACGACCGGAAGTCGTCGAGCTGTTGTAATTTCTCGTCGACGTGCCGGAAGACGATAATTTGTCGAGATACGAGGTCCAGGGCGAGGTCACCCTGGACGCGGAAGTTCCGAATCTCGAGTACCTCGTCGTATCGTCCATACGATCGGACTGCATCTCCGAGTCGCGAGTTTCCGGTCTCTCGAGGCTCCTGGTCACCTGACGCTGGAACAGACGCGCCACGTCGGCCCGACGACGCGTCACGAAGCCCGACGAGGACGGGGGCGTCGGTGATGTACATCGGGAAATCATCGTCAGCGTAATCGACGCGTTCTTCGACGTTTCCGCTTTATCGCCTTCGCCCAACTCCCCCTCGCCCGACGCATCCTCCCCTCGCGTGACTTTCTTCGCCCCAGGGGCCGTTGGAACTTCCGGTTTCTTCGAGACCGGAAGTTTCGCGATTTTATCCGAAAACTCGGTCTTTTGGCTCGATTCTTCTTCTGTTTTTCGGGGACTGGCGACCGCCATTTTGGGCCCCGATCCTCGGGATCTTTCCACCGAGGATATGGGGCCGACGCCTCGGGGGGACGTCAAACGGGACGCTTGGCTCATCAGCCTCGACGTTATCGACGAAACGGCACCCGAGTCCGATACACCTGCGATTATTCGAGCTTTAGCCTGAAGCCAATAAGGATGGGTGACCGCTATGCAGGGTGGACCATTTAACGTGACCACCCCAAATATCCCCGATGCCTTTGGAGTGACGAAAAAAATGTCCGGGGGTAATTTGATTGATTTCGAAGGGCTGATACAGAGGTGAAAAATTCATTTCTGTCGAGGTCATAGTTTCTGCCTTCTCAAGATCATCAATGGTTTTTCAAATGGGACCATGTTTTTTAATTTGAGACGTTGTAGCTGATATTCAGACGAATCCAACGACCTGTGATATTTCAAGGTCATGATATCATAGGGGTAAAACACCTATAAACTATGACCTTGACAAAAACGAATTTTTCATCACTGCATCAGCCCTCCGCAATCAATCAAATTACCTCCTGACATTTTTTCGTCACTCTAAAGGCAACGGAGATATTTTGGGTGGTCACGTTAAATGGTCCACCCTATACATTGGGATGTCGAATGGGTTCTTGCTTTTTTTCGTAAGAATTATTGGTTTATTGAAAAAAAATAATTCCCGATGCTTTCAAACATTTCGAAACTTATGTGATCAATTACTAATGATCAATTACTAATGATTCTGCAAGTTCACTCTGGTGAAGAATAAGTCCAGTGCACTAATTGCAAAAAATGGTCACTGGAAACACTACGTTTTATCTGTGCATTATCTGCGATAGTGATTAGTGCAATTAATTACTTTGTGGTTTAGTTTTTTTTATGTTTGATTACTTCAAGTTGATTTTCATTATTGTTTTCACGATTAAAAGAATTATATTTTGTTGTGAAGTTAAAATGTTCTATCGGTAGTAAGCTAGGTATCTAATAAGACTGTTTGATGCCTACATATTGTTTATTGAAAAAACAATGATTCTGATGATGCTTCTCAAAGTAAAAAACTGATTGGTAAGTCTGTCTATTTCTCGTCACATCTTACCCCTTATACTGTAACAACTAACCCCTGATGCAGGGCAAAAAGTTACACCGTCATTTTTATTTCAAACATCGAGTTCTAATAGTAGCGTCAAACTCACAATTAAATGAGGCACATGTAATGAAACCTTATTAACTCCTTTATATGAAAAACTAAACGCGAAAGATCGTTTTAAAAACAAGCTTTTATTTAAAAACTATTAAACTAAAGAGTAAAAAATAGTATTTAGTGTGCGAAGTTAAATAGTAAAGCTACAGAACCCCATCCTTGGTCACCGATCAAAGGCGCAGGCAGTACATACTTAAGGGGAGGGCAGGGGTTTCAGCGTGAAAAAAAACGCTTTTTTGCGATTTTTTTTCATCTATGTGGATAGAGTAAATTTATTGAAACCTTTTGTACATTGTTAAGTATCATTTCAAGAACATTCCGTGAAATTTTCACGCGAAAATATCCACAAACAAGCCGGTGCCGCGTTTTTTTCTAGAAACCACTTTTTCAAAGTCCGTGTTTACTGCCATTTGAAAACTACATGACTGATTTATTTCAAACTTGGTACGCACTTTCTACATATAAAATACCTCCCTCCAACGGTTAGTTTGAGATTTGCTTACATTGAGGGGGTTTTCCACCCCCAAAATGGCGGAATTTTTCGTGTAAAAATAGCACTTTTCACTTTACATGACCACCAAAAATTTAGAAATGAAAAAAAAAAAATTATCAAAGTCCGTTGGGGGAGAATTTGATGATACTTTGACTAAATTTTAATGGTACTTGATTTCAGATAATTTCTAGCTGAGATACAGTGAACACCGCGAGTCGTGTTTTTCCAAAGGCGTTCTTGGAAAAGCTTTGTCACCGGCTTGTTTGTAGATATTTTCGCGTACAAATTTCACGGAATGTTCTTGAAATGACATTTAACAATGTACAAAAGGTTTCAATAAATTTGCTCTATCCATATAGATGAAAAAAATTCGCGAAAAAGTGTTTTTTTTTCACACTGAAACCCTTACCCTCCCCTTAATAAAACTTTCATTAACATAGAACTAACATTTTTTCAAATATTTTCTTAAATGCTTAAGACTTTATTTCAAGTGCTATGACGTTCCATGCCTCAAGCTTTTAGGATAATTTTTAAATATTTAAAGTTCTATGTTTATGTAAGTTTTATTAAGTATATACTGCCTGCGCCTTTGAACAGTGACCAAGGACGTGGGTCTTCTGTAGCTTTACTATTTAACTTCATACACTAAATATTATTTTTTACTTTTTGGTTCAACAGTTTATAAAAAAGCTTGTTTTTAAAAAGATTTTTCAGTTTGGTTTGTTTTATATTTTGTAGTATTAGAATTTGTTGATTTATTTGCCGCGCCAGACTCCCATGCCATTCAGACATCGGTAATAAAAAACCTTGCCTTAGGTTATAAAGGTTTCGCGAGAAACTTTATAATAGTGCCATTATAGATAGTGCTCAAGTCAACAAAGTTAATGAGCCCAAACATGATTGTCCTACCATTTGCCAGTGGGAAATGTCAGTTCCCACTTCACACCACCATTATCACACTCTCGTTATCATGTGTAACGAAAAGGGCTCATGATAACAAAACAAATAAGCACAAACTCGACTATCCTAATATACGTCATTCTGGAGTTCCAGTGTCTACCTCCCACCTCCATAATCAGGCTCTCGTCATCAGTGTAATGAATTGTGCTCATAATAACAAAAAGTTGCATTGCCCACCTCCCACCTCCACGATACCATATTATTGCATCGTCACCGAAGTTAAATAGGTAAGGTAGTCGGCCCAGTGGCCATCAGCGTCCTAGTGATCGTCATGTTTGCGCATTAAATAAGTATTTTAAGATAACAATCAGTCCTTCGTGCAGATCTGTGGTATATTAGCTTCCAGGCGTTATTCACTATGTTGTATTACATTTTCACACCCGTAAGTATACGTATAAAAGAATAATCAAATTAAATGTACTCCGCTACGACGTCCAGCTGTCATTTCGGCCGAATCGTTCATTAGGAGGTTAACGTGAACCATGTCACATTTCGGGTGATTTGCGAATGCCTGTGGACTTGCGTGAAATAAGGTTTTCTTCACGTGATAAACAAGGATTTTAGGTTTGCGTTCAGCATAGAAAATTATAGTTTTATGTTAATCTCAACGAATTTTCATATATGACGATTACCGGTTCAGCATCATAAACACTCCGCCGATTAATCGCCACGGCTGTCGATAACTGGGACAATGTTAGCAAAAAAAGAGTCTTACGAATCGAATATTAGTTTATAGAAAATCAGAAAAGAAATATTGGGTCCGTAATTAGCATTGTCTGAAGGATCCACGGACCAGTAATCGTCATACACATATTCGCTATAGTAAAAAGATATGCATATAAATAAATGTTGTCGATTACTGGGTCGTGACCATGTCGATAACTGGGTATGTCTTGAACACAGGTGAACAGCACTTGATCGAAACAATATTAAAAGTTATTTCATGAAAAAATAGTTGTTCATAATGACGACAAATGATTAAAAATTATAATTCTGACGTAATAGGCAATAATTTGTTTTATTTTTGAAATTAATAAAGTTCCATGGAAGAGAAATTTATGTTTCAAACTCTTTATCAAATGTTTTAATATAAATCATAAAGTTTGTGACAGAGTGCGTAAAAATTATTCTGCCGTTCTATATGCAGACATAATGGAGTCAACAAAGTCCTACGAACCTTTGCATAATTAGTTAAGGCCTTATATACCTTTGGATGGTCGGAAAACAAGGCTTTTTAGGATTAAAAAAAATACTTATAGAGCAATCAAAACGAGATTTAGAGGGTTTGTTTCACATATCTGTAGATACCTCCAACGAGAGGACTTGTTCCAGTCGCACATGTGAACTCAGAAGAATTTTCTTTTCCCCGTAATCTACATGAGTTTTGCTACCAAAGTACACACGATTATTGTAAAATATTTATTTTTGTACATCTAGCCCGATTTTTAAGAAAGTCGCATTTTCGACTGAAAGAACGGCCTTTGTTCGTTTCCAAAAATCGCAATTGTTAAACGATAGTAAAAATCGTGCGTACCTCGCTAAAAAAAAGTATCTAAGAAGTTATAGTTGAAATTTGAAGTCAATCGGTCAAAAAATGCAGGATCTACGAGTCCGCCCGATTTTGAAAACATTTCTTCATGAAAAACGCGTTTAAAGTTTTGAAGCCATTTTTTTACATGTCTTAAAAAAAATGTCTACCTAAAATAACTTTTGCATATTATTTTCGACATGTTTATACATAATTGAAATCAATTTAACAAAAAAACATTTCTTTTTTCAAAGGTATCTAAGGCCTCAGAGCAGTTTGAACGCATGTGACGATTAGTGGGACGTTGCCATGGCGATTACCAGACCAACTGTCATGGTGGCATGACAATGACTCGTACAATAGCATCTTATAACCTTTACGAAATATTTTCTCGAAAACTGTACCAGGCACGGGAATTTCACAACGACCTTCTTCTTCGTAATAAAAAAAAACTGATTAAGAACGACTTAAAATAACTTTTGCTCACTTTTCTAGTTGAGCTATATAAATGTGCAAAGTAAAACGATCTGCTTAAGGTGACGATTACTGGGCCATTTACCTTATGCCAAATTTCAACTCAATCCGATGCCAGCAAGTGCTTGACAAATGTATTACAAATTTTAAACCGGAAAGACATACGAACGAAGCAAGTTACATAAAAGCTCGTAAAAATATATAAAAATATCTGATTATTTCAAAGACGACATGTAGTAGGTAAATTTGATAAAAATGTCACAACCAGCCCCAGTCTTCCCTACTTATTCAACGTTCTGATAAAAATATTCATTCACCGGAAACAGCGGAGCTTCTTCCGTAGGCCGGTGTCCTTGAGAACATTCTGAACGGTCCTTTGGTGCTGGACACTTCGGGGCTCGGCTCGCGCGAGCTTCGTCCCGAATTCGAACGAAGTCCTCGATACGTCACCGGCGGATGATCGAGCCGATCCTTCTTCTCGCTTTTACCATCGCTACCGTAATTTCCCCTTAAAGCCGGCCCTGGATATGTGCTCGTCACGTAACGCGACGCCAGATCGCTTTCCCGACTCTTCTCACGCGAGGCTGCTCGGCTCGTGTATTTCTCGAGTACCGAGGAAGGCCTCTCGGTGCTCGAGTTTTTCGCCGAGTACGAGTATCGGTCGAGAAGGGACGATCTACTGTCCGAGAGGGAACTCTTGCTGCTCATATCCTCGGCCGATGTGCGTCCGCAATTCAGCCTGCTCTTTTCCAAATCCTTCCCACCTGCTTGGTCACAAACGAATCATTCTAATCAAACGATTATTCGTTAATACGTTAGCCGACGAAGCTTCAAAAAGTACTCATTTTTTATTTTCTTCATCACTTGTTTTTTATTTACCTTATTTTTAAAATATTTATTCTACTTTGTGATTACTTTTTTTTTGTTTGATTTAATAAATAAATCATAAATAAATAAGCCATAAATAATTAACATTTTATCCTGATTTATTCATAATTTCTTTATTCATAATCCTCGGTATTTACTCATAAATAAGTGAGTCATAGATAATTGGCATCTTGGCCGACGAATCTCAAAAAACTTTCGTATTTTATTATTACTTATATTTTATTTACTCGGTTTTTCAATGTTTATTCTATTTTGTTATTACTTTATTGTTTATTATTCATACTTTATTTTATTTTCGTTTACTCATAACTGAAAAAGTCATGAATAATGAACTCGTTAGCCTCATTTACTCATGATTCGTTTATTTACAATCCTTGGTATTTTCTCATAAATAAATTAATCGTAGATAATTGGCATCTTGGCCGACGACTCTCGAAAAACTTACTCATTTTTTATTCACTCTATTTTTTCATGTTTGTTCTATTTTGTTATTACTTTTTCTGGATTGTTTATTTTTTATTTTATTTTTATTTACTCATAACATAAATAAGTCACAAATGGTTGCACCTTAGCCGACAAATCTAAAAAACTCACGTATTTTATTATTACTCATATTTTTTTACTCGGTTTTTCAATGTTTGTGCTATTTTGTTGTTACCTTATTTTTTATTATTCATATTTTATTTATTTATATATTATATATAATTTTATTTATAAAATATATTATTTTATTTTCGTTTACTTATAATTGAAAAAGTCATAAATGATGAACTCATTAGCCTCATTTATTTATGATAAATTTATTGACCATCCTCGGAATTTACTCATAAATAAATAAGTCATAAATAATTAACATCTGAGTCGGCGAATCTCAAAAAACTTACTCATTTATTATTTTTGTTTAGGGCGTCTCACAATGGCCTGACATTTTTATTTATTAATAAAACGTATTATTTATTTGAAAAGTACGAATATTTTTTTATTTTAATATAAGGTACAAACAAGGAGGTTATGTTTGTAACACAATATCCGATAAATGGCCGCCTCGTGCCTGTTTGCAAACGTTCACTCTTTTGACGAAATTTTCAATAACATTTTGGCATAATTGCGGACTAATTTCATTAATGGTGCGTCCAATTGCTTCCTAGAGCTCTGGTAGAATGGTCTGTGGATCATTGGCATACACGTTTCCTATCAGAAAACCTCAAATACGTCAATGGCGTCCAATCGCACGATCTTGGTGGCCAATTCACGAAGTCACGAGATACCGTCACCATGAAAGGATGGGGGTCGAAACTTCGAATGGCCAAACATAGAACGACAAAGATTTCGAAATGACAGAATTATAAACTCAAAATAACGAAGGTTAAATTATTAAAAAATTTATCCTTCGACCGATGACGAAATCAAATAACTATTACACCAAAGGATTATTTATTCGAGAGTTCATTTATTCGGGAACATGTATTCAGATAGTCTGCACTATGAGTCATACAAATCCAGATTCGAACATTCTACAACATTCATATCTCCGAGATAGAAAAAAGTGAGTATCTAATATTATCAATACCATCTATAGCAAAAAGCCAGTTGTCAAAGATAAGTCCTCGATGTTCGCCAGTTGTCAAAGAATGGCATTTGTCAAAGATAAGAATGTTGTACTCTATGTTCACTACAAAAAAAATGGCGTGCAATTTAAAAGGTCAGATCATTTTGAGACACCCTTTATTACTTTGTTTCCTTACTCTTCATTTGAAAATGTTTATCGTATTTTGTTATTACTTTATTTCGATTTAGTAATTTGTTTTACTTACAAATAAGTGAGCCATGAAAAATGTATACCTATGCCGACGAATCTAAAAAGACCTACACATTTTTTACTCTTTTTAATACCCATTTTTTCTTCTCGTTTACTTATCTTATTTACTTAATTTTGTCATTATCAATTTTTTTCATTTACTTTTTGTTTCTACTGCTTATTTTTACTTTTTTTTCTTCAAATTATTAACTCAATTGAATCCAGTTAAAATCGAACTGATTGTGAAGCTTTGTGTTTTCATGCCCTCTTGAATAAATGATGTCTTATCTAATGATTGAATATCCCTCGATAATTTGATTGCATTTTCATCGAAATGTCGTCGCGCAAAATTTGTAATCAAATTTGACGACATTCCCACTCCGCGAGGAATTATTTGATCGAAAGCCTCGTCCATTCGCAGATAGAGACCACAATCCGTGAAACCAAAGTCAATTACCAGGATAACAATTACGCCATGGGGATGACAAACTGTTAAATCCGACTTACAGGAATATTTGTAGGACGGCTTATCGTCGAGCTTGTCCCTTTTGTCGAGGCTCGAATAGCCCGCGGTCGTTTTGTCCCTCGTCGGGACTCTGCTCGAATTTGTGCTCGAATAGGCGCTGCGATAATTCGGCAGGGTACTTCCGGTCGCGCTTCGGGCAAAGCTTCCGCCAAGGCTGTTGCCGCTTCGTCCCTTGTACGTTCCAGCATCGCTCTGGAGAAAAAAAAATCGTCATTTAGATTGACCTCGTGTAGACTAACGTTGAATCATCCATGCTAACATTGCGTCAAAAAAAAATCCGAAAAAAAAATTCAGACGTATTTAGCTGTTGGTAAATATTACATTTTTGTATCGCTCTATAAAAGAAATATATACGCTAGACGTATACGCAAATACGAGGGCGTCATCTGTCCAAACGATCGAGTCCGTTTTGTTGCGATAGGGACGGAGACAAGGGCCACGTGAAGGATACGCGAATTTGATGGCCAGTTCGAGCGCTCGTAATTGACCTCATCGTCGACTGTGTAATAAACCGAATACTCTACTCCATTCCGGGAGTAAACTATACGAGCCCCGTGAGACTGTATTGCGGTAGGGAGATGCGGTTTCAGCCCCTCCGATGTATGCGTTTATACGCGTATCGTAATATTTATATCGATTAGTCTATAAACACTAGGGACAATGGAGATAACCATCATATTACCGTAAATTTATACACAAATGTATACATACATGCATATACATATACATTCATATCTATATACAGGGTGTCCTGTTGTGAATGGATAATCCTGCGACTGTCCATAAGTCAGATAATGTCCTACTATATGCTGGAATTACAGTTTAGTAAAAGTCCCACGGTTTCCGAGATAATAATCATCTGCTTTTGGTTTTTCGCAAGACGATTCTACAAATGATGATTTTTTTACGCGGTTTTTTTTTTTAAATACTCTCAGTTATTTGTTTAATCTGGAAAAGTCGTATTTTTTACCTTAAGGGGTTAGGCCACTCCAGAGGCCTAAAAATAGTCTTTGTTTTTAGGCCTTGTTACAGGATTTGTTTTCAGAAAAAAATAAAAAATACACCGAGATTACAAAAAAGGGTGTTTTTCATACATATCAGTGAATGTGTACAATAATTTTTTTGAAGCGATTAATTTCAAAATTGCGGCCGTGCGGCGTTTATCTCAAAACTGAATTTTTTAAGTTGGCCGGAAACATAACTCAGACAATTTTCGACCGGTTCACTTGAAATGTCGAATATACCTTGAAAAATACATTGTCTATGGAAGTACGTAGGATTTTTTTTTATATTGCATAGTTTATTTGTTATTAACAATTATCTGACGATTTTTTAGGCAAATTTTTCACTTTCCAAATATTTCCAAAAAAAATCGTCAGATAAGTGTGAATAACAAATGAAGTATGCAATATAAAAAATAATCCCAAGAAGCCTATTTTTTGGCCTCCAGAGTGGGCCAAGGCCTTAAGGTTAAAAGAAAGACTTTATTTGACAAACCAAATAACCAAGAGTATTTAAAAAAGCGGGTGAAAAAATTATAATTTGTAGAAACGGCATGCCAAAAACCAAAAACAGACCATTTTTATTTCGAAAACCATGAGAGTTTCACTACACTGACATTCTAGCATATAGTAGGACACGATCTGACCCATCGACAGTTGCAGGATTATTCATTCATAACAAGACACCCGGTACATGCACCGGTATATATACACCCTGTACATGTACAGGTATATATACACCCTGCATGTATACAGGGTGTCCCAGAACTGAATGCGTTCCCTGAAATGGGAGGTTGGAGGTAAAATTCTGAGTCGATTGCTATAATCATGTGTGGGTCTCAGATCAATCCCTGAATTATTAGTGATTTTTAAAGGCGGGCCAATCACGTGCGCCCGATAAGCCCGATATGTCGGTGAGCTATACGCCGCCTTATCGGGCGCACCTGATTGGCCCGCCTTTGGATACCCTGTTTGATTCACGATTTTTGGGTCACCCTATATAAATTTATACATCTATATATTGTATATATACACGTAGATTGGTTTCGAACATCAGCACCAATCCACATTATGTTCTACTCCATCTATATTAGGCACCGTTAATTATAACTTTAATAACACTGCGTCAACGCTTTCCCTACTGGTCGATCAAAAAGTTAGCGTCAGTGAATTACAGAACGGAAGCCAAGTATTGTTCCGTTCTTTCTTCGAACAAAAAAAGATACTGACTTTTATTCAATAAACCTTGGACGCTAATATTCTTATTTTTATTTTGCTTTTATAAAAAAAAAACAGGTTTAATGTTCATTTTCAAGATCGGTGCTGCTTACATCTGCGATATTGTTGAACGTTTTCAAATTCTGCGCAGTTAATTTATGTTTCACTCCTAAACATATATATATATATATATATATATATATATATATATATATATATATATATATATATATATATATATATATATATATATATGAGGTATTCCACGTGAATCCGGTGGACTTCTTCCCTGACCCCCGCCAATTCGATTTATTTGTTTTTATCTGATTCCATTGACTCTAAAAGACATCCTGAAAAAAAATTCTCCGAAAAAAGCCCCGATTTAAAAATCTGAAAAAAATCCCAAAAAAGCGTGATTATATGTAAAAAATTCCAAGCTATCACTCGCAGTGGAAGTATAATTTTTTCTGTGCTTTCTGAGCGATAAACGTTTTTAAAAATCCGAAAAATTCAAGAACCGCTTACTTTGGGCGGATACTTAAATATTTTGATACATACAATTAATTTTTTGACCATTTTTTAATAGCCAAATCTCAATCATGGAACTTGAACAGTTAGCAGTCATTTTTCGAATTTTTTTTTAACGTTAGTCGCTCAGAAAGCACAGAAAAAATCATACTTCCACTGCGGGTGATAGCTTGAAAATGTTTACATACAATCACGCATTTTTGGGAATTTTTCAGATTTTTAAATCGAGGCTTTTTTTTTACTAAGGGTTGTTTTGAAAAATGTAATAAAAATCAGGGTTTCTTTTAGAGTCGATGGAATCAGATTTTGAAAAATTAATCGAATTGGCGGGGCTGAGGGCAAAAGTCCACTGGATTCACGTGGAATACCTCATATATATATATATATATATATATATACTGGGTAATTGGTTACTGATCCTTGAAAGGGTTTATACTAGAAGTAATTTGCAACGCATTAACTCCTGTTAACTAGGGGTCGAAAACGAGTGGTTTCCGAGCTATGGTGGTTCCGAGATTTTTTATAAGTTTTCAGACTCGTTACCAAAAAGGAATAATAGTGGAAGAACGACTTCACTGTGGGTACTCAATTGATACTTTCCTAAAAGCCGATGAATAAATGATCACTTAAAAAAAATGAATGTCCGAAATTCCCATAATCTTAGAAATAAAAGATCAGGGGGGACACCACTGTGACGGGCCGAAAAAAGGTATTTTTTCCGATATTTTTTGTCTACTAGATTATTCATTTTGGATTTGGAAAAAAGGTATGTTATTAAGCATACATTGAACTTATGCGCTTAAATTTTTATTTTAAAAAATAAAAAAATTACAACGTTATTGAGGTATAATAGAGCCTCTGTATGAAAAATGTGATCCAACGGCCGGGTCGTTAATTTGACAGTCGTTGGTCTGAAAAATAAGAATAAAGAAGGTTTATAATCTACATAAATGTAGTTCTCGTTGTGGGTGACCGTTTTTCAAAACAAAAATCACAAAATGACAGGTGTTAAAAAAAGTGTAATTTTCGCGAAATTTTTACTCATATTCGGGGGTTTGAAAAATACTAAATAAAAAAATGGCATTGTACAATGGTAGCTACAGCAATTACAGAAATTTTGGTTGTCTCAATTGAAAATCGGACAAATATATATAGCCTCATTCACACACATGCAAGATAAAACTTAAGCGACTTAAACATTTATTTGTATAAATTATGACATAATATTGACTCTTTTGCTCATCTTCCTCCACCAAGCCCCATTATGCCATCTCGAAAGAAAATACTTGCCCCAACGCAATAGCA
Organism: Ophion ellenae; assembly: GCA_963210295.1. Taxonomy (NCBI): domain Eukaryota; kingdom Metazoa; phylum Arthropoda; class Insecta; order Hymenoptera; family Ichneumonidae; genus Ophion; species Ophion ellenae. The sequence goes on from OY723390.1 coordinate 44,969,819, forward strand.
GTGTTTACGGTAGAAAAATTATTCTAATCTCGCTAATTAACATAATTTTGGCAAAACGCCCTCGAGCAAAAATAGCTAACAGCTGGCCAAGCCGCGCGGCTATTGACCTTTCTATTTTTTCCCTACCTGAGCCGTTGACGCTCTCGATCTCGGAAACCTCGCGCATTTCTTCCTTTTTTTTTCTTAGTAATATCCTTTCATAATCCATCTTGAATTATGATTAATTTTCAATTTATGGAACGTGCGAGAGCTAATAAAAAGCCGGTTTCAACTACGACGAGAAGTTACATTTCAGACTGCTAATTACAAAGTGATTTACGAGTGTTCGCTTTTTTTCAGCGCAATTTAATCGATGAAGAATCTCTCCGAGCATCTTGACGATTTTCAGCGAGACTATTAATTATCGTTTGCACTGTGTTATTTTTTTTCGCGTAAACCAGTATGCGCGGATCATAAAAGGGAATTTGAGCTCTGTTGAGACACGTTATTTCAAAACTCGTTTAATTTTAAGCTGCGAGAGAAAATAGAGTAGAATGAGTAACAGTAATTGACTTCTTAGCCTAAGGATACCCGAAAAATATGAATAGAGTGCGAAGAGAAAAGTGTGTTACAAAATTGTCAGCGACCACTGTCAATAAAGATAAAAATTAATTTTATATTTCGCCTCTAAGAAATAATAGTTCAATGATTTATTTTCAAAATCAATTTTTTTTTACATCATCAATTTATTTTATAAATAATAAATAAAAGTATATAATATATTTTACATAATTCGATTTTTATATTGCGACATTTCATTTTTTTTAATTCATAAGGATATAAAAAAATCCTCCGCAGTTTTAAGTTTACAAATTTTCATGTAATTGAAAATTCATTCCATTTTATAAATATTTTACTTGGCAGCTTTGCAGTGATTTTTTTCTTCCTCTCTCTTCTCCCGCTTATGTTCTTTGGTGCAAATTGCATTTTTTTCGAGTATCCTCAAGCTCGGCTGAATAGGGAATCTACTGTACTGTGGCTGACGAGTATATAAGGGCGTCGATAGATGTCGATGTAATCGTCGTTCTGTTTATAGACCCTTAACTATAGCAGGGAGGAAGGAAGGAATCCGTGAGGAAAACAAGAGAACACTTTCTATCGGATGGATTTGTGGAACTGCATTCGACAAAATGTCGAAATGGATTTGTGGCCGAATGTTGGAGTTGGTTGGAGAGATAGACATAGGCGGAGAGAAAAGAGAGAGTGAGAGAGGGAGAAAAAAGACAAAAGAAAGAGGTATAAAGGAAAAGAGACAAATGAGACAGAAAGATACAGAAGAAAAAGAAGGAGAGAGGCAGATATTTATTAATTGCTAGTTTATTATGCCCGAATCCAAGGGCTTTAAGTTAATAATAACACAGTAAAAAATGGTTCACTTTGATGTGATTACAATGATAGAGAAATCGAAATACATATGAAACTTGAAGAAAATAATAAAGATTGATAAATACGAAAAAAAGAATAATAATAAAAAATTACAGAATGATTGAAAATTGAACAAGAATTGAAGATTTAATAAAGAAAATTGAAAATTAAGAAATAATTGGAAACTTAAAAATAATCAACAATTAATTTCTTTTTAAATAATTGAAAATGACAAAATTATTGAAAATTCCAAAATAATTGAAAATCACAAAATAATTGAAAATTGAAAAATAATTGAAAATTACAAAATAATTGAAAATTACAGAATAATTGAACATTGAAAATTTATCAAAAATTCAAAAATCAAGCGAAAGAAGATTAACACTTCAATGACTACCCAGGTAGCAATTTTCAAACAGTCCAGAAGTTGTCTAAATAGGCACCAAATGTCCGCTTTGAAGCTACCCATAAGTTACCATGTGTGGAACAGTTATCTTTTTGGATGGTTGTTAACTTTAAGATAACTTCCGGGCGGACATTTGGTACCCACTTAGCCGACTTTTGGACAACTTCTTGAAAATTGCTACTTGGGTATGCAACATAATTCTAAAAGCAACTTACAAATCATAATGCTCGCTCGCTTTGCAACACACTTACAGAGACAGATAGAGAGGGAGGGTGTTCTCAGCATTGAGTTTCATCGCACTCGTCAGTTATTACTATAATGTTATTTGGACCAATAATGGAATTAGGCCGCTATCTCTCGACCATCTCGAATCGCAATATCCGCAATAAAGTTCGCAAGCTCTGCGGACACCGCAAAGAGGAGAATGCTCCCAAAAGCTTCTCCCTCTAATGTTCTCCATCCATGGAAAGCTTCGCGCACCTGTTATCGCACAGATATCCCGTAGGAAATACTTGTATACTATACTCGTATACATTACGCGATCACAGCCGCGATCGCGTTTGTCAATGATCGTTATTATTATCGTTCTGTCGTTACCATTATCATTGTTATATACGCTCGTTTATGCCAATTGATATCTGATAATAGGTGGAAGGGTGATTCGAGGCTATTCGCCCAGATCGTTTCCCTCAGCCTCGTCCATTGTTGGGATTCTCGTTTGGTGTTTGGAGAAAATTAATTTCCCGTTTCCACTGGATCGATCTAGACTCTCTGCAATAACGCGTGTGGAGCTTCCGCCTTTGCCTTCAGACGCGGGTGAGGATTTGATCGGGCATTTTCGTATCAGCAATGCAAACTATATATGAGGTATTCCAAGTGTTTTCTAACGGCCTAAAAGCCTGACCTTGTTCAATCTTTTTCAAAGTTGGTGATGTTTTTGTATCATATATTTTGAGTACGTGGCAATTTTTCAGATTTTTATCGGCTTGCTAACTCGGCTAACGCAGAGGTAAGATTTGACACGTGATAAAATTTCAAATGATCGTATCGTAGTGATCTTCTCGGCGTACGAAAAAATGTCCTCTACAAAAAAGATGCGTTTGTCTACGAACTATTTTGGAAAAAAAATTCAAAATTTCCCAAGTACTACAACACGAAAAAAAAGAAAAATATATAAATTTTTTTCATTTTTTAACCCCAATGACTAGGTTGATGCTGCTGAAATTTACAGTGAATTTTCTTTTATTAGCGTAAAACAACATGTGTAAGTTTCATTCTGGGCTGAGCTTGCGTTCAGTTAATATCGTCGTCTTGAATTTAATGGGAAATTGTTTTTGTTGAATAACTCGGCGATTTACAATTTTTAAGTAAAAATGGTAATTGCTAAACTTGTAGGAAATCGAGTGCTCTACAACTTTGGTCATTACAGTTTTTTTTTCTACCATCGATATTTTTCAAATTAAACCTGAAAAAAATCGGTTATTGCATTATCTCGTTTATTTTTTACTTTAGGGCATAAACGAACATGAACAAACTTGTAGAGAATAAAATTCTCGACAGTTTTGGTCTCTACCTTCTTTTTCCTCGAATCAATATTTAAAGTCGTACGCCAACGGTAAAAAAACGAGAAGCGCGAAAATATTATTTCGCGAATCATTCGCTCTATTCTTTACACTCTTTTTTGAAAATCCGCCATTCGGTGACATTTTTCTCGAAAAACGGAAACGTACAACGAGAACTACATTTAATTGAACTATAAAACTTTTTATTATTATTTTCCAGACCAACCATTGTCAAGTTATCGATCCAACCCTTAGACCACATTTTTACTTGTATACCTCATCAACGTTGTTAATTTAAAACATTTTTGAATGAAAACGTACACGAAATAAATTCAATGTATGCTTAATAAAATACATTTTTCCCAACTCCCAAATAAACAATATCCAGTAGACAAAAAAAATATGTAAAACGACCTTTTTCGGCCCATCGCAGTGGTGTCCTCCCTCAAGAATGACGGGATACACAAATAGAGTTTTTCAGGAATGTTTCGTATTCGGAATTCAGTTATCTTCATTCTGCTCTACTCAAAATTCAATTTTAATTTTTTCCATTATGTTCAATCTTGTCTATTGAATACTACTCGTCGCAAAAATACGGTTTATTTTTTTTCAAGAGGACTCTAAAAGCCGATCAAAATCATATTTTTCTCAATCGAAAAATCTCCGTCCAAGACCCTTAAAAACACCTGCCCACCTTATAGTTGTCAATTGTCGAAGGTCTCAACATTTTTCTCTTTTTTTTGTAATCGTATCACATTCTGTAACTTGCGGGTATTTTCAAGTATAACTTTTATTGGATGAATCAACGTCCAGAGGGAAAAAAAAACATTCGGTGCCTCCGGGCTTGACGCATGTGAGCGAACAGAATTTTTTATAGAGAGCTATACGAGGTAAGAAGGGAGGAAGATTTATTTAAATTAGAGTACACGGGGCTGGTGAATTATTCGGCGCGGGGGAAAGCAAACTGAGAAAGAATTGGAAGAATATTGACTTGGCAGAGAGAGAGAGAGAGAGAGAGAGAGAGAGAGAGAGAGATCGTTGACTCGCACAATCATTGCAAATCGAGTCGAGTTAGTAAGGTTTGTTATATATAGAAAGAGAGAGTAAGAGAGAGAGAGAGAGAGAGAGAGAGAGAGAGGGAGAGAGGCCGTCCTTACTTTGATGCCGGTATTAAAACGATACGAGTCCAGAGACCCGTGGATGTAACGCTTTTTAATTTGACTCCCATCACCGAGAGCAAGAGAGCGAGAGCGAGAAAGCGTGATAGAGAGAGATAGAGCGAGAGACCACCCGAGCTAATTGACGAGTGTCAAGAGCGACTTAACCTCCGAATGCACGGTGCCCGGCTATCTCTTTAAATTGTTTATCGTCCAACAACAGCTGTCCGTCATACGCGATCGCGGAGGTTCATTAAAAAAATATTGATTCGTTGTTTTTCATTCTCTTTTTTTTTACTTATTCCCTTCGTCTCCACTCTTTCGCGAGGCCTCAATCCAATCTGTCAACGCAGAGCTCTCCTCGCGGCGGCCTCGCCCGGGCTCCCGTATGCGGATTGTTTATCCGCCGGGGAAAGAAATTATACCGTTTCGCGTCGGGAGCCCGCGGGGAGGGCGAAAGTTATTTTACGATTCGGAGCCTGGTCGATGGCCAAATTTTTTGGCACTCGAGCCTCACGGAGGAACGAGGAAGTCTCCCCGTATCTCGCGCGTATATATCTACACGTATACCCTGACACACGTTGCACCTCGTTAATGGCGCTCCTCACCTCCCATCTTCCTTCATCGTACATTCGTACACGCAGCCAAAAGTATCGTGTGCGCAAAAATTCAATACCTACGTCACGGTGTGCCACGAGAGCCTCGTTTCTCCCAGCCCTAATTGTGTCAGCTTCTGAACTCTCGAGCATTTTGTTAACGTGTAAATAGAAATAAGTCACGAGTGATGTACCGACGATGTGGCGGCAGAGGCGCCCACGGCTGCGGCGATCTGCCGAGACGAGCAAAACTTCCCTCAGCCGATACGTCGATGGGTGACCGATTTTTTTTTTACAGGTCCACGATTTTTGAAACTTTTGTTTATGTATATTTTTTTTCAATTTATTTTATTCAAATGTTGTCGCAACGTTTGAGAAGCGTCGCGGAAAACATCTCGAAGAACGGAATATTTTCTTTTTCCGTGAATCGCTATCACATTTATGTCTAAATAGTAGTAGTAGTAGAAGTTGTAGTAGTGTTAGTAAGTGGAAATCCCACACTACCATGAACAACACGATGTCTTGAAAAAATTGTTCGCCTAACACAAAAAAATAAGTAGTTTTTTTTTTTTTTTAAATTATAATAGTAGTTGTATAATAAAGTGAAAAAAATAATAAAAGTAGTAATAATTATGGCAATGGGAGTGAGAAGGAACATAGTTGTATTAATAATATAGTATTAATACAACTGAGCATAGTTGTATTAATAATATAGTATTAATAATAACAATAATAATAATAACTATTATTTATCACCATAACAGTAATAGTGGTAGTGATCACCGCAGTATTAGTAATATAGTGATAATGATAATAAATTGTTATTCATTATTAACGTAATTAGTGATAATAAACGTTATTACAATAGTAGTTGTAGTATAATATAGCGATAAAAATAATAATAGTAGCAATAATTATGACAATGGGACGGAGAAGGAACATAGTTGTATTAATAATATAGTATTAATAATGAGAATAATAACAATAACTATTATTTATCACAATAACAATAATAGTGGTAGTGATCACCGCAATAGTAGTAATATAGTGATAATGATAATAAATTGTCATTCATTATTAACGTAATTAGTGATAATAATCCCTATTATAATAGTAGTTGTAGTATAATATAGTGATAAAAATAATAATAGTAGCAATAATTATGACAATGGGACGGAGAAGGAACATAGTTGTATTAATAATATAGTATTAATAATGAGAATAATAACAATAACTATTATTTATCACAATAACAATAATAGTGGTAGTGATCACCGCAATAGTAGTAATATAGTGATAATGATAATAAATTGTCATTCATTATTAACGTAATTAGTGATAATAATCGTTATTATAATAGTAGTTGTAGTATAATATAGTGATAAAAATAATAATAGTAGCAATAATTATGGCAATGGGACGGAGAAGAAACATAGTTGTATTAATAATATAGTATTAATAATAAGAATAATAACAATAACTATTATTTATCACAATAACAATAATAGTGGTGGTGATCACCGCAGTAGTAATAATATAGTGATAATGATAATAAATTGTCATTCATTATTAACGTAATTAGTGATAATAATCGTTATTATAATAGTAGTTGTAGTATAATGTAGTGATAAAAATAATAATAGTAGTAATAATTTTGGCAATGGGACTGAGAAGGCACATAGTTGTATTAATAATATAGTATTGATAATGAGAATAATAATAATAACTATTCTTTATCACAATAACAATAATAGTGGTAGTAATCACCGCAGTAGTAGTAATATAGTGATAATGATAATGATAATGAATTGTTATTCATTATTAACGCAATTAGTGATAATAATCGTAATTATAATAGTAGTTGTAGTATAATATAGTAATGAAAATAACAATAGTAGTAATAATTATGGCAATGGGACTGAGAAGGAACATACCGGATTATACATGGAAAATAGAATCAGGGTGCAAGGGATTAGAGGTGATAATGAAAAAAGAGCTGCAGAATATGTAGGGAAAATATTGGAAACGGGAGAGGCGAGATGACCGAAGAAATGTCTGATGGAAGAAACAAGATGCAGAACGGAAACCCGACTAAGCGGGGAAAGGAAGTAGAGGATGCGATTAATCAGGCGGGAGAGGGGCAAATAGAAGACGCGCTAAGAAGACGAAATAAAAGAGATTGGGAAAAAATGGCTAGAAGGGCAGTGCAAAAGATGGCGGACCAAGAGATACAAAAGAATTGGGAAAAAATCAGGCTCTCGCGATATTGTAAAGAATATCAGTATAGGAAGAAAGAGGTGGGGATGGAAGAATACTGGGAGAAACAAAATATGAGAGGAGAAATTAAGGAAATCTGGCCAAGAATGAGATGCGGAAGTGTGGGAAAGAAGGCAGAAAAGGGATTTATACAGATGCGATGTAGAGTGCGCAAGAGGGGGAGGAAACGTTAGAGCACATATGGGGATGCGAGGAGGCGAAGTCGCATATGGATCAGGGAGTGGTAAGAGACTTCAAAGGTGGACGAAACAATATCAGAGAGAACGAACAGGATGGTCGAGGCCCTAGAGGGGCAACAGACAATTGAGGAAACATGCGAGATGGCGAGTCAGTCCGAATAGATAGCAAAGTGAAGGGTAGAGACGACTGAAAGACAAGGTGAAGGAGAAATGTAATTTTTACGTTAATGTATTGTATTGTAGATGTAATTATAATTTACCTGTCATTCTAAATCTAAGTTTAAGGGAGACTTTGTCCTTGAAATGCAGTGGGAGATGTTATCGGCTCAACATGAGCAGCTAGAAAAAGAGGAGGGACGCCTCTGTGGACCAGGCATTGTCGATTAGCGGTAATTATAAACACATTTGTGTAAACACATTACAAAACTTTAAACGCGTTTTTCTCGAAAACACGTTTTTGAAAATGGCTGACATTCTCCTGACCGCTGTAATTAACATATCGACCTGAAATTTGGAGAGCATACTCAGAAAATATGTCTTCACGGAATGACGGATCGTTTTTTTGATAGATTTATTTTTGCATTTATTATTTACCTTTTTATGCGAAAAAAAACGGAAAAATTCGATTTTTTTTTTTAATTGCCGCCATTTTCCGAAATTTGTACTAAACGAAAAACCCATCCGTCATTCCATGACCAAAGGGTCACAGATTGATAATATGCTTTGAATTTGTGTTTCAGATCAACAAAGAGGGGGCAGTGATGTCAGCCGTTTACCTCCCGCGATCTGAGGACCTGTTTTCGCGGAGCTGCAACGGCCGCCATTTTGGTTTTTTTTTTCAAAGAAAATTTTTTTTTAACGTTCTGTATATCATGAATAAAAGCACGAAAAAACCGCACTCAAAAAGCTTTACTCGTTTCCTTTGAAAAAAATAAAATGCAAACATCTCAAATATGGCACTCCAAGGACAAAGTCTCCCTTAAGAATAGTGTAATTGAAGCAAGGTGGGACGCAACGGCGAATGTAAAAGCCCGCAGAGTATACAAGTGGAAATACAATAGTAGTAATAATTATAGTTGTTGTAAAAGAATAGTTATAATAATAATAAACTGTTATTTATTATGAACATAAATAAATGTAATAAATCTCTTGTGCAAACACTCTAAAACGGTATACCTGGAAGGAAAAACCTCTACCATTACCATAAATAATAGTAATAAGAACTTTTATTTATAATAATGAATAATGAATAATAATAATACACCTAAGGTATACGTGTATGTATGTCCTTCGACATATTATTCATTTTAATAATATCATCATAATAATATAATAATACATACAAATAATAATGAACAACAAAAATAATAATAATACAGTACACTTAATGTATACACATATATGTACTGCGCCACCCTCCGTTCTGTCAGCTTTTTTGTCACCCCACGATTCATGAGAAAACAGTTTTCGAAAGTGTTTTATAATGAAGCGGAACGTAAAGGAAAAATGATCGATGACAAGCATGGACGAAGACCCGAAATGCCTCGCTTCTGCTCTCTCTCCCTCTGGCCCTCTCGCCCTCTTCCTCACCCCCTCTCTCTCTATTTTTCTTTTTCCCTCCCTCTGCCGCCCTTCGTGCAGAAAAGAACTACATTCAAGCCCGTTGCACGTTCTCCATGCGCGAATAAGATTTCGGAGTTGGTTCGCGGAGCCACGGAAGCGTGGCTGACGCGGACGGAAACGTCTTCCTCGGGGACTTTTCTCGCAAGATGATCTTCCCTGTGCCAACACTGGCACGACGTATAGGGATATCCGAGTGCGGGTGCACTCGGACAAACACAGACACACAGTTGACAAACTCCTATAGGCAATATGCAGTGAGTAGGGAGGGGACCGTTCACTGTTATAACCACTTGAGAAAGAATTTCTCGCTCTTGCAATTCTACGAGGCACCTGAATTCCGCTTGGAGAGCTTCCTCCACCATAAAAAGACCAGGGTGCAAGAATGCCAACTTTGAAACATCCCCCCCCCCCCTCTCTCTCTCTCTCTCTCTCTCTCTCTCTCTCTCTCTCTCTCTCTCTCTCTCTCTCTCTCTCTCTCTCTCTCTCTCTCTCTCTCTCTCTCTCTCTCTCTCTCTCTCTCTCTCTCTCTCTCTCTCTCTCTCTCTCTCTCTCTCTCTCTCTCGATTTTTTTTCCTACTCGTAACTTCCGGCAACACTGAAGCGCGGCCCCGCGTAATTGGAAAAGTTACCAGTGACGAAGAAACACTGCGCGTTACACCCTCGCTGTGTGGCACTTGTCGCACACGATCTTTGTGTGGGCACACCCGAGAATCGCTATGATGTTCGATTTGTCCGATACACTCAACTTTACCGTCAACGCTTCAATGAATTTCATACGTTCAAGTCTCGCAACGCCCTTCGCCGAGAAAACTTTCACCCTGTTGTCCTTTTTTTTGTTTTTCGTTATTGTTGTCGAAACGGCGATAGGGATTAATAAATTATTCGAAGCGAAGTGTACGGACTTTACAAGCATCGTGGGTGGTCGCTCTTTCATGGTTGAGGCAAACGACGCGGGAGCAGTGTCGATATTTAATTTGCCTTTGTGATTTTTTACCGAAGAATGGTAGACGAGAAGCAACATCTTCAGCTTGTGGGTTAAATTTTTTTTTTCGAGTTATTGACAATTTTACTATCAGAAATTTCTCATACATAATTATTTATCATTCATATGTATTATTTATATATGTCAGTATATGCAGCACATTTTTTCGAAAGGGCCGAAGAAAACATCAATGAGTCGTGTTAGAATATTAATCGCAATTAAATGTGTGAGTCAGATTAATATTAGAGTCAGATTGGAATGTTAATGTCGTAAATTTGGAAAAAGTAAAAACATTCACTACCTTTTCTTCAGGAGTCAGAGAAATATCATATTATTCGGCCTGTGCATTTTTTCGAAGTAAAATATATTTATATAAATATCATAATGTATATAAAATATATTTATCATACATATATGTATACACACATAGAGCAGTGGTAATTATTATATTTCTTCGCAAATTATAAATACATTTTATACATTTAATACAAAAAAGGGAACATTACGTCAAATTTCAAGAAAACTACGTGTCCTTTTTCCTCTTGAAATCAATTTTGTTCAAACATTTTCCTTCTCGCTAAAATCTACGAGAACAAATTCAATTTCATACTTCCAAAATATACTAAAAAAATGTCACATATCAACAAGCCATTCTCTGAGAATTCGATCCAACTTTATGGGAAGTTGCTTGTTAATAATAAATTGCACGTTGATCGGACGAGAACGACAACAGGCGAGTTTATTTCGCCGAGGGCACGAAACTCTCTACTCCGCATTCATCCGTTCTGATGCATTGCCGTTCAGCGATGGTACAGAGCGCATGGAGATGAACAAAAAAAAAAACATAAAATTGGCATTCCTCCAGATTTTTACAGTTATGTGTCCCCGGACGAAAAGACATATGCAAAACGGACGCGTGGTTTTATTTCAGGCTTTACGACAAGGGGGTGGAATGGGGCGGATTGGCGTCCAGGGGCAGTGGACTGTACACGAGACATACACCAGTGTGGGAGGATTAAAAACGCGTGCTCGCACATGGGGAAAAATGATGCAGGGTTGGTTTTATTGATCTGGTTTGCGCTTTTTTTGCCTTTTGTTTCCGGTTTGGAAAAAAAAACAACACTGCGAGACGGTGCACAATGAATGAATAACGTATTTTGGTTCCACGTTTTTACTAGAAATAATTGCGGCGTTCGATGGAACAATAATTAAAGAGAAAAAGTTAATTGAAGCACGAAATTAGAGAGTCGTAATTAAAAATCCATCAACTGTCAATCTGCGGCTGCGTCGATGCGGGATGCGAGAGAGGGAGAGGGAGAGGGAGATAATAAAATAAATTAAGTAAAAAAGTGTTATTTTATTATTGATTTAAATATATGAATAAATATATCTTAATTCCCAAACTAATTTAAACGTCATATTTTAATTTAAAACTTCACGTCAACGTCTCCGATTAGTACATTTGAACGAAAATATTAAATTTTTCAAAACGAACATGATGAATACACACACCTATATTCAATTTAAATCAATATAAATAACAATAAGATAGCAATTTACAAAATAAACGAAACAAAAATTTAAAAATAGAAATAATCCGAGCTCACAAGCTGAAGTATAATTATGAAAATTAAAATAAATATAAATAAAACAACAGCGCCGAGAAATATAAATTATTATTTAAAATTATTAGGTGCGCAACTAAGTTCCCGCTGTTTTTCAAGAGATGGCTCCACTAGTAAGTGCTGGTCGATTGTGACATAACCAAAACGTCATGAATCAAGCTTAGACATATGGCAAACAAACCGCTTTGACACATTAGTGATTTTGTTTTTGCGTCGTATACTTTTGGTTGTGTGAAAATGTCTGATTTTGTGCCAAACAATTGTCATTTGTGGGAAGTGTGGCTTTTCTTCTTTCATTCGAAGCAAACGGCGGCTAAAGCGCATCGAGAACTCCAAAAAGTTTACGGAGATGCCGCTCTAAGTGAAACAACGTGCCGTGATTGGTTCCGTCGCTTCGAAGACGGTGATTTCGATGTTGACGACCGTTCGCGTGAAGGAAGGCCAAAAACCTTCGAAGACGCTGAATTGGAGGCATTGCTCGATGAGGATCTGTGCCAAACGCAAAAAGAGCTTGCTTCAGCATTAGGAGTTACCCGCCAATCCATTTCCAAGCGATTGCATGCGTTGGGAATGATTCAAAAACAAGGAACTTGGGTTCCTTATGATTTGAAGCCGAGAGACGTTGAGCGTCGTTTTTTCGCCTGTGAACAACTGCTCCAGCGGCAAAAAAGGAAGGGTTTTCTTCATCGCATCGTTACGGGTGATGAAAAGTGGATTCATTACAGCAACCCAAAGAGAACAAAATCATGGGGACTGCCCGGTCATGCTTCTACGTCGTCGACTCCGCCGAATATTCACGCTGCGAAGGTTTTGCTGTGTATTTGGTGGGACCAGGGCGGTGTTATTTATTATGAGCTGTTGAAACCGAACGAAACCATCACTGGGGAACGGTATCGAACTCAATTGATGCGATTCAGCCGAGCACTGCGCGAAAAGCGGCCACAATACGAGCAGAGGCACGAAAAAGTGATTTTACAGCATGACAATGCTCGGCCTCACGTTGCCAAACCCGTTCAAACCTACTTAGAAACACTCAAATGGGAAGTCCTACCCCACCCGCCATATTCCCCAGATATTGCGCCCTCCGATTATTACTTGTTCCGTTCGATGGCACATGGTCTGGCTAATCAGCAGTTCCGCTCATATGAAGACATCTCAAAATGGCTTGATTCGTGGATAGCCTCAAAAGACGAACACTTCTACCGTGACGGTATTCGAGCTCTGCCAGAAAGATGGGAAAAAGTAGTCGCTAGCGATGGGTAATATTTTGAATGATTCATTTCTAACCATTTTTTCACAATAAAGTGGCATTTTCATAAAAAAAAAACAGCGAGAACTTAGTTGCGCACCTAATATTCTAATTTTGAAGTTCTCCCTGCATTGAACTTTGCACGATTAAATGAATATTAGTTCCCAAACTAATTAAAATATAACTTTGGCACTTTAAATAGTATTTTATCAGTAGTAAAACTAGTTTTAAGTAATAAGTAAATTACTTTTAAAACAATCATGGTGAATGTAGACACATATATTTTGAATTAATATAAAAAAGAATATTATAGTATATTAAAAAATAAATAATGAAAAAGGGAAAGCAGAATAAATCCAATCTCACAAACTCAAGTATAATTATGGAAATGGGAATTAATAGAAACAAAACATCAGCGCCAAGAGATATAAATTGATGCTCATTTTCAAGTTCTACCTCTATCAAACTTCGTATGAATAAATGAATATTAATTCTCAAACTAATTTACATATAGCACATTAATTTTTAAACGTTCCCCTTATTAACGTCTTTTATCATGAATATAAACAAAAGTATTGCATGTTTCAAAACAAACAGGATGAATGTAAACACACATATTTTTAATGAATATAAATAAAACTGAAATAGTAGTTTGAAAAAAAAAATTGTAAAAACAAAAGAAAACCGAACCAACCCAAGCCAACAAGCTCAAATATAATTGTAAAAATCGAAACAAATATAAATAAAACATCACCTCAACGTAGCAAGCGATGGCGAATAAAACGAAAAACATAAACTAATAGAGCTACTGCATAAAATGAAATACATAAATGCGTTATGGAGGAACACAGCGCATTTCGTTTTGTCGACGAGACATGAACGTCGAATAAGAGATTGTGAGAGAGTGAGAAAGTCGTGGTTTCAGACCCGTTTAAATATAGCTCCGGGGTCTTCGTCTTTGCCTCGCGAGCAAACATCCCGCGGGTCCACGACTCTCTTGCTCTCCACTTTCTCTCTCGTTCCTTTCCTCCCTTGCCCCTCCTCTTTTGTCTCGTTTCCCCCGTTAATATCGGCCCTTGTTCAAGGTCTTTTGCCTCGAAGTGTCAATTACCAAAGTACCTCAATGTACGCGCCAGTTGCATTCAGTCAATGTGAATACGGATGAGTTACGCAGTCGAAGCTTTTTTGCCTCCTCAGACGGGGTGAGTCTTGCCCCGTTTCCATCACGACCTATTGCGTTTCGTGAGTGCGGAGGTGCTGAAAGGGAAAGGGCTGAGAGGGCCGCTGCCACGAATCTGGGTTAATGGATTCACATGTGTGAGGGATATTCCTATCGACAGAAATTTACGGAAACGAAGTTAGCTTCGACTCCCATTATCGCAACGTGTACTCGTTCTCGAGCCCACACACGACCAACCAAGTTCCAAGTCAAAATTCATTTTCTTTCACTTCATTCGCGCGCTCGACACCGAAACATTGTTTCCATGATTATTCACTCGGCAATATCTGACTGAAGAGCCGATTTTTTTTTACTTTTCGACATCGACGATCTTGTGGACAATTTTTTATTTGTGCAATTGCCATTGCAGGCCTTTACGACGCGACGAATGTCCGGAAATCAATACTCGTAGGGATGTTGAAGTGTAATTACTAACTGTAAGGGTATTTGCTAACCAAGGTAGCTCTGAAAGTACGTGTAATGACTAACCAAGCTAATTGTAATTGTAAGGATAATTACTAAGCATAGTAATCGTAATTGTAAGGACAATTACTAACCAAGGTAATTGTAATTGTAACGATAATTACTAACCATGGTAATTGTAATTGTAAGGATAATTACCAACCAAGGTAATTGTAATTCTAGGCATAATTACCAAATAAGATAAGGTTTTAAGGGTAATTACTAACTAAGGCAATTGTAAGTGTAGGTTTAATTGCTAACCAAGGTAATTGTAATTGTATGTTCAATTACTAACTAAGTGGATTGTGATTGCAAGTGTAATTAGTAAGTGAGGTAATTCGAATGGTAAGTGTAACTACTAACTGTAAATGTAGCCGTCAATGAAATTACTAACTGTGAGTGTAGTTGTAAGTGCAATTACTAATTGTCAGTATTATTGCTAACGGTAAGCATAATCACTAACTCTAACTGTAATTACTACCTGTAAGCGTAATTGCTAACTGTCAGTGTAATAGCTAACTAAGTGTAAATACTATTCAGTCGATTACTAACAAAGGTGCTTAACAAAGCATCGTAAAAACGATTTATTATCGTGAATTAGAATTTTGGAAATTCAAATAAATGTTAAGGCCTTTAGGCCTTAACATTTTAATTCCTTAACAGTTAAAGAATTTAAAAAAAAATTGTTAAATTCGCATATGATTTAATACTCTTTACTGTGGCCTAAGGCCTTAATATTTTCCAGATTGATATGATTTTTTTCTATTGTTCCGATATTTTTATCAGCAAATCTTGCTAATCGTGCTAAACAATCGTAATTTTCTCGTACGTCTAAACCACCATCAAATTTCAATCAACTTGATAAGTGCCGCCCCGAAAAAAATTCGAAAACCTAGAATTGACAAAAACTCCGACGGACAATCACACACACACACACACACATGATCTTTTTCTATTGTTCCGATATTTTTATCAGCAAATCGTGCTAATCGTGCTAAACAATCGTAATTTTCTCTTACGTCTAATCCACCATCAAATTTCAATCAACTTGACAAATACCGCCCCGAAGAAAATTCAAAAACCTAGAATTGACAAAAACTCCGACGGGCAATCACACACACACTCACACACACACACGCACACGCACGCACACACGCACACACGCACACACACACACGCACGCACGCACGCACGCACACGCACGCGCACACACACGCACACGCACACACACACACGCCCACGCACACACACACACACGCACACGCACACGGACACGCACACGCAGACGCACACGCACACGCACACGCACACGCACACGCACACGCACACACACACACACCCGCACGCACGCATGCACGCACACACGCACACACGCACACACACACACACGCACACACACACACACACACACACACACACACACACACGCACGCACACACGCGCGCGCACAAACACACACACGCGCGCACACACACACACACACGCGCGCGCGCACAAACACACACACACACACACGCACACGCGCGCGCACAAACACACACACACACACATACACACGCACACACACGCACGCACACGCGCGCAGACACACACACACACACACGCGCGCGCACACACACACACACACGCACGCACACACACACACACGCACGCACGCACGCACACACACGCACACACGCACACACGCGCGCGCACACACACACACACACACACACACACACACACCCATACATATAAATAAAATTCCAATATAGTAGGACTTTTTCCAACCTTTATAACCTCCTTTCTCAATCCTCTTTCCACCAACCAATCGATGCACAACTTTTTCCTATTATTGTTATTCGAAACCACTGTCCACGATTGATGGACCTCATCCTAAATGGAAGCCAATGAGTTGGGGAATGCCATACCGATTGATTTTTTCCTTCGTCGTATCACGGATCACCTAAAGCTGTCAGCCCACCTGACAGCTTTGCCGCAATTAACGTGTACACGGAACGTCCGCAATTTAATACTGAGAGCATTGAGGTGGCAAAAGATCCGGATCGAAGTTGGCTGCCTCCAGTTGGAACAGTAATTGGATGTACGGGGAGTGCATAGTAAGATAGTCTATGATCCAGCTCATCCGATGTACGGCAAGCGGGTTGCTTGCACGATGGTGATGTAAATGTGTTTCGTGTGTTAGGTGTGCACACGTAAAACGAGCAGTGTCGAGACAGCGTGTGCATCAGCAGCTTCGATCCATATGTATATGGAGCACTTGTGTACCGGAAGCGCTTCTGGGTGCTCCGGTGCACAGTGAAGCATCAAATATGAACGTGGTCGTGCAATACGGTACACGTCGGTACACAGCATCCTCACGTTCCTGGATCTCTCCAGCGCACTCTATCGCGAAGGCGTACACAGCCGAACGCAGCTCGAATTCGTAGGGGAATAAAATCAATTGAAGGAAGGAGTTTCATCGTGCCGAGCCCCCGAATACCGTGACGGGCTCCCGGGTTGCACCGAAACGCGATGCTTCTGGCATACTTTGAATAATCATAATTACCATGCCTATTCTCAACGTGTCAGAACTTCGCTAATTAATCCGTTGGCAATCAAACATCGAGGTATTCTACGAAAGCCAGTAATTATCAATGTTTGACTTGTACATTTTCTAGTAGGATACGAAATTCGGCGGATAGAAGAGTGTTATCTAAGGCCTTTGGCCACTCTAGAGGCCGAAAAAATAGGCTTTTTGGGGATTTTTTTTTCTTCAGAAAAACTACAAAATAAATCGAGATTACAAAAAGGGTGTTTATCATACATATCAGCGACTGTATACAATCATTTGTTTAAAGCGGTTAATTTCAAAATGGCGGCTGTGCAGCGTTTATCTCAAAACTGCTATTTTAAGTTGGCCGAAAAATAACTCCGACAATTTTCAACCGATTCACTTGAAATGTTGAATATATCTTGAAAAATACATTGTCTATAGAAGTACGTAGGTTTTTTTTTTAAATTGCATAGTTCATTTGTTATTAACAATTATCTGACGATTTTGTAGGCAAATTTTTAACTTCCCAAAAATTTGCCTAAAAAATCGTCAGATAATTGTTCAAAAAAATTATTGTATACAGTCACTGAGATCTATGATAAACACCCTTTTTTGTAATCTCGATTTATATTGTAGTTTTTTCCTGAAAAAAATCCCCAAAAAGCCTATTTTTCGGCCTCTAGAGTGGCCTAACCCCTAAAAATGAAAAACCGTTTGTCTTTTGGAACCGGTGTATGAATTTGAAAAAATGGGTTTTTCTCTTTTCGGGAAAACATATTATTTTACAGTAACCGCAGTCATTGGAATTGAAAGTACTTATGGAATAGTATGATCGTAAAATAAATGTTATAGCAAAGGTTCGTGTAGTTTCAGAGGGTTCCTGGTGGCTTTTTAGAGTTCTTAGTGACTTTCTAAAGATTTCTAGTATCTTTTCGGAGGTTTCTGGTGACTTTAGGGTTTCCAGTGAATTTATTTAGGCTCCTAGTGACTTTTTAGGGTTTGGTCACTTTCTTAGGGGTCCTGGTGATTTTTTTGAGGCTTTTAGTGACTTCGTAGGATCATGTCACTTTCTTAGATTTTCCAGTTAATCGTTTGGAGCTCTGAGAAAATTTATACGGTTTTTAATGACATTCAAGAGATTTCTAGTGATATTTTGAAGGTTTCTATTGACTTTTTAGGGTTAATTAACTTTCTTAGATTTCCCAGTTAATCGTTCGGAACTCTTCGTCACTTTCTAGAGTTTTTAATGACATTTTGGAGATTTCTGGTGACTTTTTACGGCTGAGGTACTTTCTTAGATTTCCCAGTTAATCTTCCGGCGCTCCCAGTGACTTCCTAGAGTTTATAATCACATTCTAGAGATTTCCAGTAATCTTATGGAGGTTTCTAGTGACTTTTAGGACTTTCAGACTTTTTCTGGGTCCCCTAGTAACTTTTTCAGGTGCACCTAGTGACTTTTTAGGGTTCCCCGTGAATTGTTTGGGGTGCCTAGTGACTTTGAAGGGTTTATTTACTTTGATAGGGCTTCTAGTAACTTTCAGGGTTCCCAGTGATATTGCAGTGTTCCTAGTGACCTTTTAAATTATTTTTATGGAGTCGCTAACCATCCAAAACTCTTGAAATACGAGAAGAAAATCGTCGTCAAACGGAAACGACAGGAAAATCAACGCTGATGTCGAGAAATTTTGAATCTCTGCAACGAGTCTTTTTACGGCCGAACATGTACGGGATGTGAGTGCATTATGCCGGGTATTTTGGGTGGGCAAATTTGTACTTTATCGTTGCAGTGTCATTTATTTCTTATTGCACGTTTGGAGCAACGCGACGTGAGTGTGGAATTTGCGAATGGAAGATGTATTTGTATATACGCGCGTACCACGCTGAGAAAAACATGAATGTATACAAAAGTAATAGAAAGCCACGAGCACGTGGCGCATGTCGTCCTAAATTTATCCCGCCCTCGAGGAGTGTGCGGAGCGACGAATACGAGCACACACTCCAGTATCTCACTCATTGCCAGAAATCGTATCGGTATTTTTGGTCGACGTATATATCGTTTGCACCGTCAATTTTAACGACGACTTTTTTTTACTATCAAAGGAATATATTTTTTAACCCCCTCCATTTTTTGGCGAGTACGTATCGATCAACATTTTTTTGTCTCAAGGCCACAAAATCGAAATCAGCGAGCATGAAGAATGAAGAAAGGAATGAAATAGAATCAGTACTTCTGTGTCTGTAAGTCAACGTTTCAAGGGGTTATGTCTAGTTGTAACAGTCGAAAAATCACTTTTTTCAAAACCAATATATTTTGACAGTATATCATTTTGTAATCTTCCCTGAAAATTTCAAGGTGATCGGGTCAAAATTGACAGATTTATAGGCTGTGTTGACGCACGTCGGTACGCTCGGAACGTCGTTCGAAACTTTAAACGCTTTTTTCTCAAAAGTACGTTTCCGTTGTGGGTGAGCAAAAATTTTCTAGATACAAAAATATATTATTCGATCGAAGGATTTTTCATTTCACTTTGATGAATGTAAAATGCCTTTTTTTGTAAAAATTAAGACTCACTTTGAACACGCGGGATTTTTTTAATTTGATTTTTCCGATATTCCGTAGATTAATCATAGGCTAAACTAATATACTAACGATTGATTTTTGTATATTGGATAACCTAGTTGAGGAGGGCATTACTCACCGCAAAAGACATTTTTCAGAGGTGCTTCCCGGACATCGGATGTTAATAGTAAAAGCAATTAAATATTTTTAAACAAAAAATCGTAAAATCAACAAAATATTTTTACGCAAAAGATCGTAAAATCAATTAAATATTTTTACGCAAAAAATCGTAGAATCAATTGAATATTTTTACACAAAAAATCGTAAAATCAATTAAATATTGGTACACAAAAAAGTTAGAGACTGTGCTTCGGATGATATTTTTTCGAATATATAATTTTTGTAGAAATTCATCATTACAATATTCAAAAAAATCCCAAATATGAGCTTTTTCGACTGTTACAACTAGGCATAACCGGTGAATGCACTCTAGAGTGCTACTACGGGTCTTCGCTTTTTGGATAATTCCTTTCTGGCGTTCCTGGCAACAAAACGTTTTCTTCATTTCACATCCAATAATAATCCTCAACCGGGAATTCTTTTATTTTTTCACAAGACGTCACGGTTGATTTAACTTTTCTAAATATTTTGCTCGCTCGATATATTTGCGCGACCGTAAAACGCCGCGGAGCAAACAGATCTCGATGCAGCGATCGGACTCCGCAAATGAAATCGAGACCTCGATTTTATTGTCCATAACTTGGTTACGACTTTCTTTTATAACAAATGAAAAGTTCGGTAGTAAAATTCCTCGAAAATAAAAATCATTTCGATAAAACAACAAGGCAGTAATATTTTTTCTAGTTTCTTTTACTTTGCTGGTAACTCGAGAAATGATTAATTACAGATGAGCTCGCGTGATGAGCGAAAACTAATATTGTCAAGAGACTCGAGTGGTGACAGAAGAATATTAAGGATGTATTGCCCGTACATTCCCTATCCAAAGTGACTTTCGGTGTGAATTTTGAGTACTTTGCGATAACATTAAAATCTGGGGAAAAAAAACCGTTTTGAAGATGCTAAGAACATTGGTTTTGAATAATGAGAATGCCAAAAATTTATAACCAAATTGTTTGAACAAAAAATAGTTCAAAAAATCTCCGGTAAACTTGATTTTTCGTGACATAAATGAATTATGATATTTTTCTGAATGCATATGATTTTTTAGAGAATTTCCTCTCTATTTCGAAAATCCCGTTTTTTGAATTTCTCAGAGGGCGACACTGTGCGTTCGATACCCCGGACACTTCTTGGATTTAATATGGAACATTGCTCCGACAACATATTGAAAATTTGTGGCTCTTCATCCATTTTTTTTAATTAAAAAAATTTAAATGAAAATAGAAACAACATTTTTTTCAATTCATACCTATTCAGAAAAATCTACGAATTCATTTGATAATATAAAAAAAGTAGTTCACCGGACACTTGTTGAACAATTTTTTTTTTCAACAATTTACTTATTACTTTTTTTCATTATTATTTCGGAAATTAATGTTCTTAGCATCTTCAATGTGGTCGATTTTTTTTAATTTCAATCTCATCGCGAAGTACTTAAAATTCTCTCCGAAACTCACTTTTGGTAGGGAATGTACGGGCAATACATCCTTGCTGTAAACGTCTTAAATAAGCGATTTTTTAGGGTGGAAGAACAAGTAAGAGGATTAATATTCAAGGATGTTATTAGTCATATCTTCAAGTGGACAAAAAAAATTATATTAAAAAATTATACAAACTGGAGCCATTCTCGCGAGGCATGTTAAATTTGAGGCGCTCTGTGGCACACAGTATAACTGACGTAAATTTGAATGTGGAAAAAAAATTCAATTAATTTACAAGAGTACAGCTAGAAAAATACGTAGGGGATCTTGAAAATAGTAATGTTTGTGTAATTGGCAAGCATTTAAAGTAAAAACTCAATTTTCGACAAAAAAGGACAATCATTTGCTAATAAATAATGTTATAATTAACTCATGGAAAATCCCGTACGTGTTTTGCTTTGCAATGTTATTTTAAAGATGTGCTCAAAGTTTGGAGTGAATAGAATGAAAATTTTGGGAGTTATGCTGTGTGCCATTTTGAAAAATTGTCTTCCGAGAAAGACGGTCGACGTCTCGCACGCGGGCCAGCCACTGGCACCGCAAACCCACACGGGCCAAGAAGCCTTTTTTACAGGTACCAAACTTTTCCCCTTCATTCTAGATGGTGCAAAGCATCCGTTAAGGCGGGGATCTAATCCTGAATTAGAAGGTCCAAAAAGCGTTTTTTCGGAATTTTTTTTAGAAGGGAAAGAACAAGTGAGCCCAGTAAACATTAAGGTATCTTTGCATGAATATTTGAAATGTATAAAAAATATGCAATATAAAAAAAATTCTCCGTACTTCCATAGACAATGTATTTTTCACGATATATTCAACATTTCAAGTGAATCGGTTGAAAACTGTCCGAGTTATGTTTACGGCCAACTTAAGGGGTTACCCCCACTTGCGATTTTGAAAAAATCGATTTTTTTATTGCATTTTTTCGAAGTATAAGTATCTGAGAATATGTCCTGAAAATTTCAAGTCGATCCCAACAAAATTGACTGAGATATGAGCGTTGAAAGAGAAGAATCCGCGTTGAAAGAGCGTTGAAAGAGAAACTTTAAACGCGTTTTTCTCAAAATGGCATTTCTGAAGTCGGTGACCAAGATTACTCGAACACTAATGAACCGATCTTCTTGAAATTTTGCAGGCTTATTTAATACATAAAAATGTAGTCTTTAATCGTTCGATTTTTTTTCGAAAAAAATGGCCGTTTTATAGCCAAAAAACGGCCGTTTTTTTTTCGTTAAAATCGAACCATTAACTTTGACTGTCCGCCATTTTGTGAAAAATAAATATTTTTTAAAATCCTTTGATTAAAGACTAGTTTATACTTATATTTCACTAAATCCATCCGCATTTTTTTTCAGATGATCCACTTCGCCGCAATGTTGGTCACCGCAAACCGTGTATATAAAAACATTATTTCATTGACGGCCATTTGCCACTAAACAATGTAATATTTTTCAATAAAAAAATTACTGAAAGTTCTTCAAGATGTGTTCTTTAAGATGGTATATTGATCGATTAAAAAAGTTTTGTAGTTTTCTTTAAAAAAATTCATGAAGAAGGCCTTTTTTTGCGTTACAAGTGGGGGTAACGCCTTAAAAAATGCAGTTTTGAGATAAACACTGCACAGCCGCCATTTTGAAATAAATCGCTTCAAAAAAATGATTATACATAGTCACTGATATGTATGATAAACACCCTTTTTTCTAATCTCGATTTATTCTGTAGTTTTTCTGAGAAAAAAAATCCCCAAAAAGTCTACTTTTTTCGGCCTCTAGAGTGGCCTAAGGCTTTAAGCACAAAAAAACGATTTTTCAGACCATGTAATTCAAATTATTGTATACAGTCACTGATATGTATGATAAACACCCTTTTTGTAATCTGGATTTATTTTGTAGTTTTTCTGAAAAAAAAAAATCCCCAAAAAGCTTATTTTTTCGGCCTTTAGAGTGGCCTTAGGCCTTAAGCCCAAAAAAAACAACTTTTCGGACCATATAATTCACGCTCCCGCCTTAAGAGGGAATGACACCTCATCGCGGTCGGTATGGTAGAACAATTATAGATTCCCAAAAATCTCTGAAACGGCTCTTCAGATCCCGTCGAAACTTTGCCAAACGACGTCAAATAGATAGACGAACAGCTGTCTTCCCCTCAAATTTTCGGAATTTGAGAAAAAAAATGTAGATTGGCGTATGATAAGTCAATCTAGTTTTTTTCTCTCAAATTTAGAAAATTTGAGGGGAAGGCAGCTGTTCGTCTATCTATTTGACGTCTTTTGGCAAAGTTTCGACGGGATCTGAAGAGCCGTTTCAGAGATTTTTGGGAATCTATAATTGTTCTACCATACCGACCGCGATGAGGTGTCATTCCCTCTTAAGCCAGTGAAAAAATCAAATTCTAGAATGGTGTTACCCCTTAAAAAAATACTGCGAAAAAGTGACGATACTTGGAGGGGTGGTGAAAATACCCAAAAAGCCCTCTGGACACGCGCGGGACATTTTTCTTGCGAAAGAACGGAAAGGTTCCATCAACGATTGATGGAATCGCACCCGTCCTTCCTACGGGGCAGAAATTTAAACCCTCTAAACGCCAAAAGCTGCGTCTCGGGACGAGCTGTCGGCGAATCTCGCGCGCTTACCCCGTCACATCGAAAAGAATCGATGATATCGTGTGAAGAGAGAGGATCGTCTATCACGTTCGACGAACGAATGTATACGGTGAGTATTATGATTAATGGCCGATAGGTCATCCCGAAAAAAGTCTGCGAGAGATCGGGGCTATAACTCTCTATTCGGTACTCTGTTATACATCGAAGAGCCTGCCAGTTTAAATTCGCAAAACCCTCGCTTTCTCACCCTCTCCCTGTCTCCTTTTCTCTCCCTCAAACTCTAAAGCTCTTCGCTTTTATCAGCTAAGATGTCAAATCGATTGCTCTCGAACACGTACTTCTGCTCTGGGCGGAAGCTTCGATTCTCGTCGTCAGATATGATGGACGATTATACGTCGAAACGTCAACGCTGTGCAATCAAGATATCGTTAAATAATCGACACCCATTTACGGATCATATTGATTAGTGATACGACGGTTTTGCCTTGAACATTTTTTGCAGTTCTTCGGTTCCTGATTTTTTAACATTTGGGCAAATTTTTATTTTTACAGAAAATTGGAGTCCAGCTGAATAATAATTGTCAGTAGTTGAAATTTGTTGGGGGTCCCCAAATCCTACCACATCCCTATAGGGATTTTTTAGGGACACTGGACGTAGGGAGTCCACATTGGAATCCAAGTGGATTTCGCGCCATTTCCCGATCGACGACGTTTGAGAATTTTGCGTTTGAAATTCTCAACCGGAATTTGGACATCCAAAAAAAAACCTTTCGTGATCGCGTGCACAAATTTATTGGGGAGTACCAAGATGCAACCACATCTCTAAAAATGTAAATAAAAATTCACACGAAATAAGTTCAATGTATGCTTAATAACATACCTTTCTTTTAAATTCCAAATAAATGATCTAGTTGACAAAAAGAATGGGAAAGAATACCTTTTTTCGGCTCGTTACGGTGGTGACGGGCCGAAAGGGAGGATCTTTAAGACATACCTTTTCAAGCGATTTATATTTTTGTAAAATAAGATTTATACTATCTTAAGAGGTCTGCTCACTTTAGACGCTAAAAAAGGCTATTTTCATGAACTTTTTCATAGGTTTGCATTATAGATATTGATAGAAAAGTTGTTACACTCAATAAATACACTTTCGAAATACATATAAATTTTTTTTAAATGTATTTATGTAACCCAAACAAACATTAAACGAATTTTTCTGGGAACAACGTTTTTCGACGGCTTCTTGATAAAATCTTCGAAACTACTGAACCGATCCTTATGATATTTTAACCACATATCCTTGACAACTATAGCTATAGCGCAAATCAAGGATTTTTTTTTAATTTTTAAATTGACTATTTTTTGCCAAAAACGGTGAACAAAACGTTTTTTTTTGGTTTTTTCGAAAAATGTCCGCCATTTTGTTATTTTTGCATATATCGAAAATCGTATGATATGCGCTATAGCCATTAATATACTGAATCTAAAACCGTTTGATTTCTTTTGTTTCGGATGATCCATCTCCGAGTTTCATCACCAGCACAGACCTACAATTTTTTAGGTAATTAATTAACTACCATTTTCGTCTATAAATAGTGACTTAAGGGCTTAGGCCACAGTAACGGGTATAAAATCATGTGCGAATTTAACAATTTCTTTCGTATGAAAAAGTGATTCAGTCAGAAATTTAATTATACATATTTAGTACGAATATCAACGTGTTAGAAAATATATATATATTTCTTTTTCGATGTACAAAATGACCGACTACTCGAAACTTCTCGAAACAGCATTTTTCCCATTGGCGTGACAAACGACTTCAACAATTTTCACTCGATTTACTTCAAATTTAAAAGTTATGTTCCTAATTGCATTTCGCTGAGAAGAACGTACGGAATTTTTTATTAATGGAAAACTTTTCATTTTCTGAGCAGGTTATGAGCAGTTATAATGAAATTTTTCACTGAAAATTCATTTCTTAAGTTCAAAAACCTACAACTTTTGAATAAAACAATATTTTTTATATTCCGTACGTACTTCTCTAGGTATTCTAATGTCGATTGACGAGAATGTTTGTTTTTTGTTCTAGGTCAACAATTGTGTATGCTAAATGTCACGACGGGGAGCGCCTAAAAAAAAGAACATATTAGTAGTGGGCCATTTCGCACATCGAAAAAAAATATATATTTTCTAACAGCTTGATATTCATACTAAATAGATGTGTAATTAATTTTACAATTGAATAACGTTTTCATACGAAAAAAAAATGTTAAATTCGCACATGATTTTATATTCGTTACTGTGGCCTAAGGCCTTAAATAAATTAAATTAAAAAAAAATGTATTTCGAAAGTGTATTCATTAAGTGTAACAACTTTCATATCAATATCTATAATATAAACCTATGAAAAAAAATTAATGAAAATAGCCTTTTTGAGCGTCTAAAGTGAAGTGAAGAAGACCCCTTAAATGATGTTCCTTGTACGTACAAGTGTATCGACGCAAGACTCGTTCTGAGCTCGCACAGGACGATCCGGACGAGAGTACGAAGTCTCTTACCAATCTTCGAGCGGAAGTTTTTCCCGCGAGGAAAATGGCCCGGGAAGTTGACAAAAGTTTGCTAGGTTAAGAGAATCAAGTACGAAAATATCGCCGGCTCATGAACGATTTTCATCTCGCTCTGGGAGACCGGGAGACAGAGAGAGAGAGAGAGAGAGAGAGAGAGAGAGAGAGAGCGAGAGAGAGAGAGAGCTCGTGAAAACGGATGATCGTTCGTCCGTACGAATAGCAGAATTAGCCGGGTCTTCCCCAGGCCTCGAGTGAAATACACACGCGGCCCCCGGCACATCTATCTCGTCTCGGCTCTCTTCGGTACACGTCGTTGTCTGGCTTTATGTAAACGGGCCAGCTTCTCGAAACGTTTCAAATACAGCAGAGCCAGACTTATGGACTGTTGGGATGCGAAATCTTTCGCACTCGTGTAACACGATATATACACATCCGTGTGCGCATGTACGCGCGAGCAAATGAGAGAGAAGCCTTCGGAGTCTAATGTTTCGGTGCGCTTCGTAAAAGCGATTGATTGTATTGGGGAAGAGAAGTCGGAGAAGCGGCCAGCACGTCGTCAAAGCAGAGCAGTGATGATGATAAAAAATGATGTTTCCTGGTCGTCGTTGGGTTACCCGTTTAGAAAGGATCCAAAAATAACAAAATGGCGGACATTTTTCGAAAAAAAACGTGTTTTTTCACCGTTTTTGGCAAAAAAGAGTAAATATCAAAATATTAAAAAAAAACCTTAATATGCGCTATAGCTATAGTTGTAAATAATATGTGGTTGAAATTTCATAAGGATCGGTTGAGTAGTTTCGAAGATTTTATCAACATGCCGTCGAAAAACGTTGTTTCGAGAAAAACGCGTTCAAAGTTGGTGTGGGTTACATAAATGGATACATTTTTAAAAAATGTATTTCAAAAGTGTATTTATTAAGTGTAACAACTTTTATATCAATATCTATACTATAAACCTATCAAAAAAATTCATGAAAATAGTCTTTTTTTAGCGTCGAAAGAGTGGAGACCCCTTAAGGTAGAACGAGCGCGCGCTCTTAATTTCTAGAGATTTTGTTCAAATTTTAGTAGCAGTATTATAAGTTGTAATTTAAAAACCCATTATCTCCCAATCTAAATAGTCGACTGTTCTGAAATTCCACTTAAATATGCATGATCACACGAACAATGTTTGGTTAAAATTTGAACAAAATCTATAGAAATCAAGAGCGCGCGCTCGTTCTACCTCAAGTGCCCGCCTTCGATTTTGTTAAAACTCATATATGTGATAAAGCATTGAAAACTATTAAATACCTTTTTTTATTCCGTGGAAAACCGTCTTTAAGGAGGAAACGACCCCTTAAAGAAAGGCGTGTCACTCTTTAACTTTTTTTTTTCAATTATTCTATAGTGGATTTTAGACGAGAATTTTTTTTACCATTGACAATCGCTGCTCGTTTTTTTTCGTGATATTGCGAATGACAGTTGCTGAACTGGCGAACAAAACCGGACTTCTCCACACTAAGTCAATTTTTTTTTCTCCGGGTTCTTCAAGCACACCTTAGCTCCCGAAATATTTTGCATCAAATCCGGCTCTAAAGACTTTAAAATTAGTTAAAAACTGCCTTTTCAAGCAGAAACGGACTTGTCCATGGCTGGCTGGATGAAAAATACATTGCATCTTCATTTGCAATCGAAAGAGTTTGTGTAGGATTATTAAATTGATAATAAAAAAACAAATATATGCACAATTCAAAGATTCTGTTTTATTTTGTAACCAAATATGTCCATGAGATTTTCATTCAAATGCGGAGTTGTTCACCATTCTCATTCAGACGGACTTGTTGAAAACAAAAATAAACAAATGCTAGCTAGTGTTTTAAAAACTAAAGCCAGTTCCAGGTTTACGTTTTGATAGAGCCTTCATATATTAAAGCTTAAAAATTCGAACTCATCTCTATTTGTTTATTTTGGTGTTTGGTCTCTCCTGTAAAAAAGTCATTCATGGACAAGGCCGGTTTTGTTCGCCAGCTCCTCAGTTATGAAAATAGTTATGAAAATAATAATTATTTGGCAATGAAGCTTTCGAACTTTGCGTCACGCCTGTACGAACTTTTGGTTTGGTCTATTGAGACAGAAGCTTTTATCTATAAACTTACATTTTTATCTATGAAAAATATGGATAGTATGAAAAATCCATTGGGGCGCTCTAAGCGCCTTTATTTACTCGGATGATAAAAAATCATTTTGACGCATCTAACCGACTTTTTATAGATAGAATAGATTCATTTTTGTCTTATGGAATTTAATCAATTTTTCATGAATAAAAATTCTGCTAGTAATGTACGATAAAAAATGTAATTGGTCTAAATGGCTTTCACGAAAATAAAAAAAATGTAATTGGTCTAAATGGCTTTAACGAAAATAAAGAAAACCCAAAAAATTCAATAATTCCTTAACGATTTTTGAGTTATGAACAATCATTCAAAGGTACTTCATTTTTTTAGACATTTTTGGAAGCTTATACTCATTATAAACTCTTCGGTAATTCGATTCCCACGCTTTTGAAAAAATGCCGAGCGACCGCACGTGCGAAACCTCGAAAAACGAAAACTTTTCATGTAAACATTTCTTTTTCCTCTTTAAAAAAATGGAATAAATCCGAAAAAATAAAACTCAAAGAAAAACGATCAAAGACTGTCACGGAAACCTATTTTTTTCTTTCAAAAGATTTCTAAACATTTTTAATTTATTTCGTGTTAAAAATTTCTAATTCATAAATATTTATAGGAAACCGCTGAAAATATTGTTTTCCCGTCCGAACGGCTCTCACTACTGAATCTTTATGCACGTATACAGAAGGCCGTGCACTATGATCTGCGAGAATGTAAAGATCGTACAACCATCTCGGAGTGTCCAATGGTGGATGCAACTGTTGAAAGAGACGAATCGATTACTTGCTTTCTGCGATCGAAACGCGCGTAACTCTTTTTGTTTGGATAACTCTTTTGTTTGGACCGTTTGTGCCTTCGTATAATGCTCTTTACATTGTCGTTCCCGCGGCCGAATCGTCACGGACCGTATCTACTTGGAGGAGCCGGCGAGAGCGCGCCGATCTAGTAGTAACAGCGGTCACTGCTCCGGCAGAATCTCTTTGCCTTCGACTACGAGCCGAGCGCGTATATCTCGTATACGTCAGATACGTAAATAGGAAAGACGAAAAAAACTCATACGAGATCCGCTTGTTTCACGACACGGAAGTTCATTTTAAAAATAAAATCGCTTAATTCAGCGTGAAATTTTTGTTCGAAAATTATATTTTTAAAATTGTGCTTGACAAGAGGGCAGATGTGGATATATATATACATATATATATATATATGCATGCAGATATGTATAAAAGTATGTAAATTTTATTCAATATTTTATTGAATAAGAGCAAATTTGTACATGACGAAAAAAATATATGAATTTTATGGTACTATACCTGCACATATATATATAAATATATAAAATAATTACATTCTTTAAAGAATTTTTGACATAAACTACCTTCTATTCTGTTATCTTTATATTATAGTCGATATTTTATTCAAGTAGAGCAGATTTATATATAATAAAAAATTGATACAGTTTTAGTACCATACGTACATACACACACACACACACACACACACACACACACACACACACACATATATATATATATATATATATATGCAGGTACGTATGTACCTATGTGTGTATAAGTGAAAAATAGTCAGTTGCATTTTAAACAGAACTTTTTAGAAGTACTTCATTTTATTGGTTGATCTTTATATTAAAATCAATATTTTATTAAGGAAAAACAAATATGTATATGTCAAGACTCACTATTGATTACACGCTATATACAAGGCTACTCGTTATTGGCCACGATTCCGTGAAAGGGTTATAGAACATGGTCTCCGCTATCAAATAACCCAGTAATGCTTTATGCAAAATGGAACCATTTTCGGGATATTATTATTTTTTGAAAGTGAGATTTAAGTGAAAATTAATTTAATAAAAAACTGTTGTATGGAATCAAACATTTTTATTATTTGTAGTTTGAGGGCACAGTAACAAAGAATTATGAGAAATAAAATATGAATAATTATCAGACTTGCAGAATTTTGGACCCATAATTAAAAAATGGGAGATTATTCTTATTTTATTGTTGACAATCCCTTGTTTCTGTGTTCCCAAACTGCAAATAATAAAAAAGTTTGATTCCATGGAACAGTTTTTTTTACTATAAATTAACTTTTACAGTTGCATGCACTACACTTGAAAAAGATAATAATAATACCATGACAATGGTTCACTTTTGTATAAAGCATTACTGGGGTATTTTATAGCGGAAAACATGTGCTACAACCCTTTCGCCAGATCGTGACCAATAACCAGTAGCCCTGTCTGTGCATATGAAGTTTCATATGTTAAGTCCAAAATAGATAGTTGCATTTTAAACTGAATTTTCCAGATGGCCTTTTTTAATTCTTTCATCTTTATAATATATTCAATATTTTAGTGAACAATAGCAAATATATGTAAAAAAAACACTTTGGATTGGGTGGTAGTACACTTACACACACGCACACACACATATATGCATATGCAGGTACGTATATAAGTGCAAAATAGCTGCTTGCATTTTAAACAGACTTTTGCCATGCATTTGCTTTTATTCTTGCATCTTTTATTCTCACACCCAATACCTTATTGAACAAGAACATACATGACAGAAAATGGATGTCGTTTGTATGCTACTACACTTATACAGGGCTATCGTGTTATTGGTCACGATTTCTTGGAAGGGTTGTCGGCCATATTCCCCTACTATCAAATAATCCAGTAATGCTTTATGCAAAAGTGAACCATTTTCGACATATTATTTTTTTTCCGTGAGAGGTAGGCGACTTTAAAAATTAATTAAAAAAAAACTGTTGTATGTAATCAAACGTTCTTATTATTTGTAGTTTTAGGACACACGAATGATCAACGATAAAATGGTAATAATCTGCAAACATTTTTGAATCAGGGGTCCATAACTCTGCAAGTCTAATAATCATCCTCATTTGTTGTTGATAATTCTTCGTTACTGTGGCCTCAAACTACAAATAATAAAAAAGTTTGATTCCATGCAACAATTAAAAAAAAAAAATCGAAATTTGTCTAGCCCTCGCATTGAAAAAAAGTAATAAAAATAATAATATCTCGAAAATGGTTCACTTTTGCATAAACCATTACTGGGTTATTTGATAGGGGAAAACATGCCCTACAATCCTTTCACGGGATCGTAATCAATAACGAATAGCATATGTACAGGGTGTCCTGTTATGAACGGATAATCCTGCAACTGTCGATAGCCAGATCATGTCCTACTATATGCTGGAATTTCAGTTCAGTCAAAGTCCCGCGGTTTTCGAGATTTTGGGCTTCATGTTGTTGTTTGAAAAAAAAAATAATCTGCTTTTGGTTTTTCGCCTGCCATTTTCACAAATGATTTGAATCGAAAAAAACTAAGCAACTTTTTCAAGTAATCGGCACGATATGCGTACTACATTTTTTTTACACCTCAGGCTATCAAGGTCAGATGTTCGAATTGGTTCTGAAAATTCTGCATAAGATCTTTTTTCGTAAAGGTTCCTTAAGGGGCTTAACATTTTTTATAAAATAATTCATATATTATATATTTTTTTAAATAGAGAAAATATGCTTTTTTGCTTCGAAAACCACGTAACCCCTTAACATTAAAGGTCAAAAAGAAGGCTTTTCTAGATAAAACAAATAACCAAGAGTATTTTTTAAAAAACCGGATCAAAAAACTTATCGTTTGTAG
This sequence comes from Ophion ellenae, assembly GCA_963210295.1. Taxonomy (NCBI): domain Eukaryota; kingdom Metazoa; phylum Arthropoda; class Insecta; order Hymenoptera; family Ichneumonidae; genus Ophion; species Ophion ellenae. Next base: position 45,002,325 of record OY723390.1, read on the forward strand.
AAATGGCATGCGAAAAACCAAAAGCAGATAATTTTGGTTACTGAACACTAAACTGACAATGCTAAACTGAAATTCCAAAATATAGGGCATGATCTGACCTATCGACAGTTGCAGGATTATCCATTCATAGGAGGACACCCCGTATATTCTTTTTCTCCAACAATACGAGGAGAAAATAAAGCAACTCACATAACTCCTATAAGACGTCATTGTTGAAAATTCCCCGTTAAATTTGTCACCCCCGTAGCACTGTGCGTTTCGATAACGGTTGGCTGATCTCAACGAAATCCAAGGTACTCGTACACATCCAAGTTGCTCCGGGCTCTCGTTTCACCGCACGTGAGAAAAAGATCGCGAGGTACGAACAATCGATCGACTCCTTCAAAGTATATCGTTATTGCTCTTTTTTCGAGCATTTCGAGTATCGTCGGGCGGATAAGACGACGCGAGAAGAAACGTGGTGTGGGAGGAAACGAAGGGAAAAAGCGCGCGACCGCGAATATCGCGGCTCGAAAGCGCGCCGGCCGTGTTCGAACGAAGCACGAGCCCCGAAGAGTAACGGTAGTCGCGGTGCCGGGAGCCACGAGCCTATACACTTACGTCTCACTCTTCTTCTCATACTTCTTCTTCTTCTTATTCTTCATCTTCCTATTTCACTTGGGGCTACCAAACACCCGTCGTTCCTCACTCTTGAAAGCTTTTTCACCTTTCTCTCTTCTCATTCTTAGTCTCTGTCTCATTCTCTCCGTTTCCCCCCTCTCTCTTTCAGTCTCTCGCTGTCTTTAGCTATTTCTGTCTCTCTCTTTCTCTTTTGCTCTCGTTCTTTGCCCCTCTTTCGCCATTTCTCTTTGATTCTTTCTTTTTTCCTTTCTCTCGCTGTCGCTCTCGCCCTCGCTCTCGCCCTCGCTCTCGCCCTCGCTGTCCTCCTCGCTCTCGTGCTCTCGCTCTCGTTCTCCTGCTGTCGCCCTCGCTCTTCCCCTCGCTGACGCTGTCGCTCTCGCTCTCGCTCTCGGTCTCGTGCTCTCGCTCTCGTGCTCTCGGTCTCGTGCTCTCGCTCTCGTGCTCTCGCTCTCGTGCTCTCGCTCTCGTGCTCTCGGTCTCGTGCTGTCGCCCTCGCTCTTTCCCTCGCTGACGCTGTCGCTCTCACTCTCGCTCTCGGTCTCGTGCTCTCGCTCTCGTGCTCTCGCTCTCGTGCTCTCGCTCTCGTGCTCTCGGTCTCGTGCTCTCGCTCTCGTGCTCTCGCTCTCGTGCTCTCGCTGTCGTGCTCTCGGTCTCGTGCTCTCGCTCTCGTGCTCTCGCTCTCGTGCTCTCGCTCTCGTGCTCTCGCTCTCGTGCTCTCCTTGTCGCACTCTCTCTCTCTCTCTCTCTCTCTCTCTCTCTCTCTCTCTCTCTCTCTCTCTCCTCTCTCTCTCTCTCTCTCTCTCTCTCCTCTCTCTCTCTCTCTCTCTCTCTCTCTCTCTCTCTCTCTCTCGCCCTCTCTCCCTCTTAGTTTTGACCAACATATATGCCGGGTCTCTCGCCCGTGCGCGTATATCAGTCTCAGCCGTGGACCTATTTTAAGAATAACTCCAATCTCTCTCGCTCGAGCGTCGCCTCGCTCCTCTCTATATTCTCGAACCGCACGCACTAGCTTCTTTCTTCCTCGACTTCATTCCCCCTCGCCCGCGTGACGTGGTGCTTCGTTTTCGAGTACTGTGCGACAAGACACCCCCCCCCCCCCCCCCGGATCGACAAATTTTATTGCAACTTCGCGAGCGATAATCCGCACTGAAGCATTGGATCGATTGGATTGCGAAGAATAAACATGGGGCTGCACACATTTTCAATATCTTCTTTATTTACAACGAATCGTTGATTCTTGTGACAAGTCGGTCCTTGAAGAACTCAATCTCGAATAGATACAACGAGCAATTAGACTATAGGTTACATTGTCAAAGTTAATGAAAAAAAATGGAACCTCGTAGGTTTATTTTTCGCCATGTTTCTAAATTTTCACTGCCATCTGTATATTTTTATAATTTAAAGACTAACGAAAAATAAATTTGAAAAAAATTTGATGAATGTTTCTAGCTGTCAATGTATTTTATTTTATTTTATTATAATGCTAGTGCGATTATTAATACAATGAAGACACATCGCCATATTGTCAGTGGATATAATTATGAGGTAGGATTATATTATGAATATGATATGTTTGGAATTAAGCAGATCAATCGAATTACGAATTCAATGGGGGATTACTGTGTCCGCATGGACGCAAACCGAGCTGCAAAGCAGGCTGCGTTTCCGGTCAGGTCTATTATGCATCCTATCGTGCAAGGGCCATGCAGAATGCGGCTAACTCGTCGAATTTTGCCAAACGGGAGGAGAGAGAGAGAGAGAGCCCGCGCAACCCTGCAAGAGAAAGTGGAGTTCCTGTCTTTGATATGGAAACGAGGTCAAACCTCGTGATGGATTCTCCCGGATAGTGGATTCTCGCGCATTTCCGGAGCTCAATTGCTCGACGTTGAAGTGCTGCGTCGCTGGAACCGAGCAAAATTTATTTATTTATTTTTGTATCTCATGATTTTTATCAGTAACCAAAATCTCGTTTTGCTCATTCAGATTGTAAGTTTCTAATAAGGACGTTTACAAAAGCCTGAGTAATTTTCGAGCTCTATTGGCAATCTCTCCCTCCGTTGCTACAGTAAATGTCTATCCATTTACAAAAAATCAAATTATCAAGATAATTTAAAGAAAAAACCTAAATGGGCAGCTGGATCAACCTATCACAAGCCTAAGTTCATTAATTCTGTATGCACGCGCGGTTTACCGGAAGCGTCGGGTGCACGAGGTTTTTAAAAATAATTTACCGATCGAGTTGTTTGGTAGCGCGGAAGGAATGAGATTCGAGCTCTCGCCGTGGAGCGGCGAAAGTTGCTGAGAAACGTTTTTGAGATTCGTAGATCCCTTTACGAAGTTTCGATGAGCACTCTTTCCGACTTTGCCCGAAAGCTTTCGAGGAATCACGTTCCTGCAAGCTCCGTTAGATGGAGTTGAAGCTAGGAAAAACTGAGAGAGCGGTCGAGGATATTCCAGATTTGTATTTGCCTGGTTGGGAGAAATGAACATTAGGAAAGATGAAGCCTTTCAACCTCACTCGACAATCGAAAGCCTTTGCGCATTTGGTTGGAACTAGCATCTACTGGAAAACCTATTCCTAGTGATCACATTGTAATTAGAACTTATACTAAGGTGTTAGACCTCGTCTAGGTCTCGAAATACAGTATTTCTAGAAAGTTCTAGATGGGTCTAGTTGGTAAGTAGAAATTGGACCAATTGATTGGATTGTCGACACAAACCTAAAACTTCCTCTGTATAATTTCTAGTTGGGTTTAATTGGTAACTGGAACTCGGACCCACTTTTTGAATGTCATGTAGGTCTAGAAATCCAGCATTTCTAGTAACTTCTAGTTCGGTCTAGTTGATAAGTAGAACTATATCTCACCTAGGCCTAGAAATCCGGGACTTCTAGTAACTTCTAGTTGGCTTTCGTTGAGAAATAGAACTTGGATATCATCTAGGTCTGAAAATCCGGCATTTCTAGTAACTTTTAGTTGGGTCTAGTTGATAATTAGAACTTGGACCAACTTCTTATATCTCACCTAAGCCTAGAAATCCGGCACTTCTAGTAACTGCTAGTTGGGTTTAGTTGATAACTAGAACCTGGATGTCATCTAAGTCTGAAAAACCGGCATTTATAGTAATGCCTCGTTTGGTCTAGTTGATAAGTAGAACTGGGACCAACTTCTTGTATCTTACCTAGGTCCGGGAATCCGGTATTTCTAGTAACTTCTAACTAGACGTTCTAACTAGACGTTCTTCTAACTTCTAATCAACGTAACTACGTTAAGTTGATGACTAGCAAGTGGACCAACTGCTTAGATTTTCGACACAGGCCTGAACATTCCTTTGCACTTCTAGTAATTTTGGTTTGGCAACTACAATTTTGACCAATTCTTGGAGACCAGGCCTGAACATCCAACTATTTGGGACTGTGTACTTACGGTCGAGCTCAAAAAAAGTTGTGGTATACCTAAAATATGATCAGCTCACCGGGCAATACTTGGCTCTTTTCCAACACGCGGACCACTTTCGGCAATAGTTTCTCACCAGACTTGTTACCGACTGAGCGCGGCTCAACTGTGAATGAAATCGTCTATATGTCCGTAGATACTGCTGATCTATTTTTGCTCGCACTACAGCCGAATAGATCTCCATCCACCTATTTGTGTTACCAAGCGATGGTCTTCGCACCACCAACTTTAACGAGCCGCTCGCCAGATAGCGCCACCTTGACGTATTCTTCGTTGTTCGTGACGATAATTTAACATTCAAAAAATTACAACAAAAAGGAGAATATAGATGAATCATAAACGTTTTAAGGCCTTATGCCACAGTAACGGGTATAAAATCATGTGCGAATTTAACAATTTTTGTTCATATGAAAAAGTGATTCACTCATAAAATTAATTACACATCTATTTAGTATGAATATCAAGCTGTTAGAATTTTTTTTCGGTGTACAAAATGGCCGACTACTCGAAACTTCTCGAAACAGCTTTTTTCCAATTGGCGTGACAAATAACTTCAACAATTTTCACTCGATTTACTTCAAATTTAAAAGTTATGTTGCTAATTGCATTTCGCAGAGAAGTGCGTACGGAATTTCTGATTAATCGTAAACTTTTCATTTTATGAGCAGTTTATGAGCAGTTATAACGAAATTTTTCACTGAAAATTCATTTCTTAAATTCAAATACCTACAACTTTTGAATAAAATAATATTTTTTAAATTCCTTACGCACTTCTCTAGGTATTCTCATGTAGATTGACGAGAATTTTTGTTTTTGGTTCGAGGTAAAAAATTGTGGATGCTAAATGTCACGCCATGGAGCGCCTAAAAAAAAGATAACAAAAGAAAATATTAGTAGTCGACCATTTTGTACATCGAAAAAAAATTCTAACAGCTTGATATTCATACTAAACAGATGTGTAATTAATTTGATGAGTGAATCACTTTTTCATACTAAAAAAAAATTGTTAAATTCGGACATGATTTCATGCCCGTTACGGTGGCCTAAGGCCTTAAATAGCGGGGAATGAATGACTTCGTAACGAAAATCTGCATTTGGAGAATTAAAAAATCAATTCAAATCTAAGGAATATTGCATTGCATAGATTTATTGTTGCTATTCATCAAAAAACAGTGGGCTTCCTATTTACATAAGAGATTGCAATCAAGCGGTGGCAAATGTGTTTGCATTTTGGAACACATATATTGGAGGTAATCTAAATTGTTAATTTGATACATTGCTTTAGAGGTTCAGTACTCCAGTAGATTGGTCCTCATAATCATGGCAAATTGTCTGTTCACTCTGGGCGATCATTTGTCGGTTGCCACTTGGAAAAAAAAGACTCAAAAAAGAGCTGCGAGTGAAAAAAAAGTATTATCAGCCTGGAAATGACTGCAACAATGTTGTTCGCCTTATTTGATTCTCACGAAAATGTAGCTTTCATCATGCTTTCATCCTTCATCTTGCCCACCATCCGGAATGTTTGATCGCAGTTTCAGCTTGCAGATCTACAACGAGGATCCCAAGTAAACTTCATGATTCCTCTACTCCACACACGCCAAAAGACGAGACGATGAAAAAAAAAAGTTTTCATTGCATTTCAACCATGCAAGATAATTCACATTGGTATTTTTCGTGCCAACAAGACGCAAAAAAAAGCTTTCAAGTGACCCCTCGCCTGGCCTGCTAGCCAAGAGTCAATAACTCAAAGAAGCTTCTTGACGACGATCATCAACCCCGTTGATGATCGTCATGAAGGATTCCAAATCCGGACACAGATACATTGCAGCTCGATCAAATCGGTGGATAAATTACCGGCATTGGCTCATGATCAACGGCCAGCGATTAATTTGATGCACGATAGCCTCGTGACGTTTGCTCCTCGTCTAAATGACACGGACATCAGTGTTACCATATGAAAATATGGAATACGTGATTCTTTTTCGGTGTCATATCACCTACCGGTCTCTTTCCCTTTTTCTTTTCCTCCGCCCTTTGCTCCCAAAGCTCGACTTTATTCAGCCAGAAATATTTCGTTCTCGATATAACCGAGAGAGACACCGAGAGGTCTATAAATACATCCTGTGTGGGACGCAATAAAAATATCAGCGAGCAACAGTTGGTGCTCTTCCGTGGTTCGTCGCACGCATGTATATGAGGATGCATCTCTCCCTTCTCATTTATATATATATATATATATATATATATATATATATATATATATATATAACGAGCCCGGGAGTATATACGGCAAAATGGATTTTCTCCCGGAGCCACCTTAATTAAGTGCTTCATAGCGCTGTGCCTACCGAAATATGTGCGCCAATAATTTGATGCAAATTCGCGTTTGAGGAGGCTCCAGCCTCTCGTCGGTGAATATTTGAGGATACTGATTTTCTTTCTACCTCAATAAGAGGCTCGCTAGTAAATAAATTATACTGCATCATTTATAGGGAAAAAAACATCAAGATGTCAACATTATTTTATTATACCAATTCGTTCCTTGACCCGTCCCTGCGGACTTTTGCGATCCGTTTTACTTTTACCCCACATTTTCTAAGCGGTCACCCATCCAAGTACTGGCCCAGGCCAACGGTGCTCAACGTGACACTGTCGGCAACATCAATTTATTCCAAATCCACTGTTACATATTTCAGAAAGAAAAGTATTAAATTCCGGGCAATTTAGGCCAGCGGCTCATAAAAAGAAAATTGTTTTTTTTTTCTTGTAAGTAATCTAGTAAAAACATCATGGTAATCTCAAAGTCTTTCATCAGCCATATATGGTATCTAGGACTCCTGATATCGGCGCCTAAAAGAAAAATTCGTATGCTTCGAAAATCATCGGGGAAACTTTCGACCTTCCTCAAGTAATCGACGAACATCATCTGGTGAATTTCATCCCCAAAGGGAAATTTTGAACCCCGCACGTGTTATTTCGACGAGCATGTATCCGGATGAAAAATGTAGTACCATGCGTTTCTTGAAATATACGTTGACTGGCTGATGCATAGGACACGACAGCGATGAAAGCGGTTCGGTATATGCGATTCGGACAGTTCAAAATTAGATTCGCCTCGTCACGAAGTATCAAGATGCTATTATAATATTATTAGTGGTTGGGAAAATCTTTCGCTCACTTTCTTTCGAAACGATTTTAACATCGTGACTCAATTTCGGACTTGGTCAACGCTTACACATTCTATCTCGCTCTCTCTAGCTTCCTTTTTTTCGTTCTTATTTCCTGCTGACAAGTGGCGTGCCCAGTATACACATAGGACAATATACATACATATTTCTATGGAGTCTCTCTCTCTCTCTCTCTCTCTCTCTCTCTCTCTCTCTCTCTATATATATATATATATATATATATAATTTCTTTTAAAGAATTAATTTTTAATAATAATGACAATTGAAAAATGATAATAATCATTCGTAATAAATAAAATAATAATAAATAATAAATCAACATAATTTTTAAAAATAACCTAGAGGCTCTTAAAGTAATCTTTACATAACTATGCTTGTATTCGTCTAAATGTCATTTTAAAGACAATTAAGCATGTAAAAAATGGATTCGTTTAAAAAAACTATGTTTATACACTTAATCTTTTTTAACTAATCAATTTTTCACCGATTTCACCGAGTATACATAGGACTATATACATACATATATCTACGGAGTCTCTCCCTCTCCCTCTCCCTCTCTCTCTCTCTCTCTCTCTCTTTCTCTCTCTCTCTCTCTCTCTCTCTCTCTCTCTCTCTCTCTCTCTCTCTCTCTCTCTCTCTATATATATATATATATATATATATAAAATTTCTTTTAAAGAATTAATTTTTAATTAAAATGACGAATAGAAAATGATAATAATCATTCATAATAAATAATAATAAATAAATGATCAAATAAAATCATTTTTAAAAATAATCTAAACGCTCTTAAAATAATCTTTACATAACTATGCTTGCATTTGTCTAGAGGTCATTTTAAAGACAATTAAGCATGTGAAAAATGGATTCGTTCAAAAAAACTATGTATATACACTTAATTTTCTTTTGAACTAATCAACTTTTCACCGAAGTGTTCTGTATGTACACTTAATATTTTTTTTATCGCATTCATTTTTCACCGAATACATTTTCTTCAAAATCATTCTCGACAAATGCAAGCATATCGATGTAAAGATTGTTTAAGGACCATTGGGTTATTTTTTAAATGATTGCTTTTTAAACTAATGAGTTTATTATTATTACGTATTAATCGTTATTCAAATAGTAATAGTAATAATAAATTGTTATGTATTAATAATAATCACCAGAAAGAATAATAATAATGACGATTATTATTTTTCGAACGAATTTATTTTATACTTACTCTATTTCGTTTAAAAAATTGTTATTCTTGCGTATCTAATGGTCCTTAAGATAATCTTTACATAAATGAGTTCGCATCTATCCAAAGAGGATTTCAAAGACATTGATGCTTACATAATATCGAGTATTTGGGACAATAGGTTACAATGAGGACGGTCCTCGAAATCAAGTGTCTCGAAAGTCACTTTTCCGCATATATGTATTTATATACACGCAGCAAAAACACACAAATACACCTCTTATATTTCTGGAGTTATGCATAATTGTCTCTCGCCAGTCGCGATGAGCCAGGACAATTTCATCGTCGGTAGATACTCGTTGCCAAGTCCCCAGAGTCTTCCGGGAGAACGCGGCGACACGTTTCTTCGTTTTTTTTTTATTCTTAAGATTCTAGAAGTTTTCCTTTATTCTTCGCGCGATCCGACGTAGATGCTGGAAGAGGCCATCGTATTTTTGTATTCTCCGTTTTTTCGTCGTTTTTTTTTTTAATCCGATGCATATCCCGAATCGGGGTTTGCCGATGGAATTACGAATTCCAATGGTCTCGAAGTGAAAAGAGGCTGTTTATAAACACGCACGCGACGCTGGATGAGTCAAGACCCAAGTCACAGAAGAGTGGCTCGATGTCGAGAAAGAGAGAGAGAGAGAGAGAGAGAGAGAGAGAGAGAGAGAGAGAGAGAGAGAGAGAGTCGGGAGTGGTATATATTTAGAGAATTAGGCCAGGCCACCCGAAGCAAAATTATTCGTCCCTTTAAACGCGTTTTTGGATTCGTGACTGTAGGAAAACAACAAAAAAGGAAAATTTCGACAGATGCGCAGCGAGGAAATAATTACTGGAGGATTAGAAAGGAGTGTTCGGCTGTTTAAGGTAACGGAACAGGTTGTAAAGGGTGGGTATAATGGAATTGGTACGCGGTTGGGAATAGAACTCGAAGAGTGGCCGTTCGGCGGTCTATAACAGAGTCGAAGCCCGTGACTACCACTTGGCTTACGCACTTGAATGTTTTCAAGGCCCGCTTTTGTGTGTGCAGCGCACTTTCGTATCGTGCAAACTCTCTTCGCGTATATGCGCAGCTTTGACGTAACAATAAGACGGCCCTCCACGGGGGAAACAACCGCTAGGACGAGAGCGCGTATGACAGAGCCGGCAAACGTCGAGAGGGCCTGTTGAATAAGGAGAAGAGGCTGGAGATTTGAAGAACGTGACGACAAGCCTCGCGCAAGGGAGAGGAAGCTTCTTCACCTTTCTCTCTTTTTCTCTATGTCTCTCTCGTTGTCAGTTTTTTTAAGTCAATTCCTCATATCTATTTTTAGAATTAATTGCTCAAAATTGATTTTTGACACTAATTGCTCAAAATCCATTTTTTAAATTAATTTCTTAATAGTAATTCGTCAAAATTTATTTCCTCAGAACTAATTTCACAAAATTAATTTCTAAAAATTAATTCCTCAGAACTAATCTCACAAAATTAATTTCTCCAAATTAATTCCTCAATATTAATTTTTCAAATTAAATTCCCAGACTTGCTTTTGCAAATTAAGTCCTAAAAATTAATTCTTTAAATTAGTTTTTCAAAATTATTTTTCCAGCATTAATTTCTCAAAATGAATGCTTTAAAATTGATTTTCCGAGATAGTTTCTGAAAATTAAATCCTCAAAATTAATTTGTCAAAATTAATTCGGCAGAACTAATCTCTTTAAAGTAAATTTTCAAATTAATTTCTCAAAATTAATTCCTCAAAACTAATTCTTCAAATAAGTTGCTCACAACGAATTTCACAAAATTAATTCCTCAAAATTGATTTTTCAAATTAATTTCTCAAAATTGATTTTTCAAATTCATATCTCACCCTTAATTTCGCAAATTCGTTTCTCAAAATAAATTCTCCAAATGATTTTCTCAAAACTAACTTTTCAAATTAATTTCTGACAGTTTATTTCTCAAATTAATACCTGAAAATTAATTCTTCAAATGAGTTTCTGGACATTAATTTTCTAATATTAATTTCTCAAAATGAATGCATTAAAATTAATACTTCAAATTAATTTTTCAAAATAAATTCCTCACAATTAATTTTTCAAATTAATTTCTCGAAATGAATTTCTTAAAATGAGTTGACGAAATTCATTTCACAAACCTAATATTTCAAATTAATTTAGCAAAATTAATCCTACAGATTAGTATATCAACATTTTTTTTTCTCAACTAAGTTCTCAGAATGAATTTTTCAAATTAATTCTTCAAATTAATTACCCAAAATTAATTTTTTTGATTGATATTTTTAAATTAAACTCGAACAAACATGATCTAATGATTTACCATGAAATTATCGCACCACAACTCCCGTTGTTATTTCAATTCTTCCCTCGATACCTCATACACGTGAATTATATATTTTTCATTCAACACCCCTCGCGGTGTACCGCAAAGTAGGTTGAATAAATCTACCATGTAAAGTAGATTAATTGATTGGATTTGTTCGTTAATTGCAATTAACGAACAAACCCAATCAACCTACACCTCGTTAAATCTACCCCGGATAGCATTTTGCTACAGATCACGTGTCGATTACGAGGGAACTTCTGTATCGTGTACCTTACCAATTTCGGATTCTATTATTTTCCTCCTCCTCCTCCTTTTCTGCCGAAACCTGATTCTAATTCGCCGTCAGAACGGTCATACACATAAAGTCTCGATGGAAAGTGTGACACAGTAATTTCCGTTTTGACAGGATTTGGCAGTCTGGATAGTAGGGCACAATCATCGACACACTTTCCTCTCCCCCTCTCTCTCTCTCTCTCTTTCTCGAATTCGGCTAAAGAGAGTCACGAGCGTTCCAATTTCTGTACCGATTGGTCTCCAGTGTGAGACAATCGTACGCCCGATAAAGAATAATAAATATCCTAATAGTTTCTTCCCCCTTAAATTTGAGTGAACTAATCAGTGTGTTCTTTTTTTCCTTCTCTGCCTCTGCCTCTCTCTCTCTCTCTCTCTCTCTCTCTCTCTCTCTCTCCTATCTCTCCTTTTCCCCATGTCGTTTGAGCTTGAGACTCGATGGAGACCGCGGCTACGAGAGTTATTCTGGTACTCCTCCTCTCGGTCGTCGCCGATGATGATGCTTGAAATTCTCTGCCAGGGCGAGCCACGGGCGCGTGAAGAGTACATACGAGAACTCTCCGCCATATCGTTTCCCTCGGAGGAACGAGGAGGAGTACGACGACGAGGAAGAAGAAGAGCTTGGGAGTGTACGGGAGGGGGGGAGGGAAAGAGAGAGAGAGAGGGAGAGAGAGAGAGAGAGAGAGAGAGAGAGAGAGAGAGAGAGAGAGAGAGAGAGAGAGCGAGAGAGCGAGAGAGAGAGAGAGGGAGGGCGGGAAGAAGGGGAGGTACAAAATGAGGAAGGGGGCCAATCTCAAATTACTTGGAGAGCTCTGCTCTAGCTAGGAACAAGCAGAGAATCTTTGCCCACCACCGACCGGCGACCTTTTATAGACACTCGATGGTAGTGGGGCGAGGTGGGAGGCCGAATGAAAATCTAGCGAAAACTAGTCGTTTTGACGATGAAAAATCTTCCAAGATCCTCCCTCCAACCCTGTTTCGCTCTCTCTCTCTCTCTCTTTCTCTCTCCTCTGAGGCCCTCTCATCGCGCGGCTCCGCGCTGTGCTGCGGCTCGGCTACGACCCTCTCTGCGGTGGTGCATAGCAGCCGCGTATGGGACTCGGCGCGCTGTGCGACCCTTTCTCCTCTCACCGACGCAAGATCCCCGTCAATCAACTCTCACCCGTTAGGTCGATACGAAAATTTCCACGTCACTCTTGTTTACAAACATTCTACTGTTGAACCCCCTCGCGAATTTTCTGTGCACCCCCTTCACCCCGGACGGCGATCCACCGCGGCGTCGAGCGAAGGTCAAATTTCACCGTGCCCTCCCGCTCCTCCCGAGAAACTTTGCATTTGTTGCATACGACGCTGGGGAAGAGGGAGCGGGAGGAGAATGGAAATGGGAAAAAGAGGGGAAAAAATGGTACGGTGGTTCCGGTGTTTCCGGGGCCATTGGAATATTGGAGCTTGAGCAAGGGGAGAATTGGGGGCACGGCTAAAAAAAATTGTTTCGGAAACCCGGGAGAGACTTTTGACGTTGAGGAGAACGGATAGTGATCGACTTACAACTGTGATATATTTATATCTTTATCCAGGGTGAGTCAGGGGAAATTGGAACCTGAGATATCGTTGGAAGTATCGATATTTGACGGAGGAGTGACCTTTGAAACTCCTTAAGGTAGTTCGGAAGAAAAAACGGAAGCCAAACTGACGATTTTGACGATTTTTATTTTTTTTCTTTCGAATGTTTAAAATACATGGAATTTAATGTCATAAAAAAAGTATTTTTATTTTGGTACCTATTGGAATAAAAATTTATGATGATTTTCATAAATACTTACAATCGACATTGGTTATTGAGCACTCGGTTGATCATTATCGACTTTACTAGTGAGTTCATGGTTTAAGCAGTTGGCAACGCTACATAACCTCACTTTAGAAGAATTCAAACATCACCTCTCAACGACTCGACAAATGTCAAAATGTATACGTCAACGTGTATATGGTCGTTTCTTTTTTTTACAGGATATTTATCTGCTTTTATTCACGCAGATAAATAATGAGAGATTGATTGGGCAGTTTTGAAAGTTTCATCTTCAGGTAAATATACAGAACGAAAGCAGAAAGAAATTTTAAAGTTTTCTAAATAAAAATGTTTACAGCCGTTCTTCATATGTATATTTGTATACGTAATAATTAAAAAAAAATAAAGATCTACAATCAACATATTTTTAGTCATTTTTTATTATTACTTTTATTCTATTATTATTGTATTTGGCATGATCTGCAGCATAGGTGCTCGGCGACATTCATATCGCATTCTGGGTGAATTGCCGTCTAGGAATTTCCCCTAGCAATCACAGCTGACGCTCCAATCACTGTTTAGAGAGAGATAGATGGCGCACGGCGAAATTTAATAAATTATTGTGAAAAAAATACACGCTAGATCAGCTACAATTTTTGCAGGTAAATTCCGTATCAATCGAAGATTCAAATAAGAAGTTTTGTTTGTTGGGTCAAACGACTAAATTTTACGTAAAGTAATCATTTCCGGTAAAATTTTTGGAGGTTACGTTTGAGTGCGTGTATTTTAGGCCAACTTCAACGCTTATATCTCGGAAACGGTACGGTGGAGCGGCTTAAATTTTTGAAATAATTTTTTTTTAAATCGTGCAAAAGCACGATTAAAAAAATTTATTAAAAAAAATTATAAAAATAAAAACATCATGAAAATCACAATTTTTTCCTTGCCTAAAGGTATCTTCCCCTTTAAAGGGGGACACCATTGTGACGGGCCGAAAAAAGATCTTTTTCCGATTTTTTTTTGTTATAAACTATGCTCTTCTGTCTGAATTTGAAGTAAATCGGACAAATAAATTTTGCCATACACCTTACGCCGTTTCGTAGAAACAGTTTTGAGAAAAACGCTAAAGAAAAAGGTGGGCGATCTGCCCTTCCACAAAAATTATCCTAACTCGGTGAATGTTTGCAATTTTTACCAAATCTTTGTTGCAGATTAAAGTTAAGTCCCTAGGCTTTAAAACTATATAATAAAAAATCATATCTTCAAAATTCCAAGCCTATGCAGACCCCTTAATACCTTTACCCAAAAACAAAACAAAGTTTACCAAAATGCCTATCCTTTAAAATAATGAAACTTATGTCTCTTGACGAAGTTTTTTCTTCAAATATCAACACTAACGAAGATATCTTGGGTGATAATTTTTAGAGACTCACCCTGTATGTATAGCCAAGGGAAAAATGATTTTGAAGTCATTCGATTGAAGTTTGGAATTATTTTACATCAACCATGAAGTTAAGGATAATTTTAATAAGAAAACAATTAGTTTAGTAGTTTAGGGTAATTTTAATTAAAAAATGATTGGTTTAGCGTATCTTTAATATAAAAAAGATTAGATTTGCGTAATTTTAATATTAAAATCATTACTTTGCGGTCATTTTAATAACTAAATGATTAGTTTAGGGTTATTGTGATAAAAAATGATTATTTTACGGTAATTGTAATAACAAAAAGATCGAATATATTCAACGGCGAGTCATCGAAAATATTCGACCTCATTGTCGAGATCGAAAGAACGTCGGAAAATTCCGGCCCACGGCGAACCATGGTGGGAGACGCGGAAAATGGAAAATGAAGAGATCGGTGGGAAGGAGAGTGTGCAAAAATAGTGGGATCGATCAGAGCCCTCCCGCGCGACGAGACACATTCCACGAGCATGACTATACGTGCTTTTCGAACGATGATTTTCTCCAATCTTACGCGCTTCCTCCCCATTCCCTTCCGCTCACTCGTCTAAATTTGGCGAAAATTCGTCGGTGTTCCGAAAACGCCAATGCCAAAATCGTCGTTCGATCCTGACGGTCTTCGCCGTCGGAAATTCATTGCCAATTCTGTCCCTCTCTCTCTCTGTCTCTCTCCCCCCTCTCCCTCACTTGAATATCTTCATTGTGCACATTGAAGATACGAATGATTTTTGACCAATTCTACCGCATCGAAACTAAAGTGCAATCGGGACTAAAGTGATGGGTCGAATGGGGTTGACGTTTTCCTGTGAGGGGTGCAACAAAAATTAGTTTTTTACTTCTTAATTTGTTTATCATTGTAATAACTCTTTTTTACACAGTAAGATCGGAGATCCTTAAAGCCAAAAAATCTCGAAAAAAAATTGTAGACTAAAAATGCCGAAAAATTTGGCGATTAAAAAAACATTTTCATGAAATTCCAATGACCTAATACAAAATTGAGTAATTTGTGATTGATAATTCTAATGAACACTGGACAGAAAACTTTTAACGAAAATGTATGAAAATCGGCTTAATTGGCTACATCTACCTAGGTGGGTAAAACAATAGTATTTTTTATACCCACTTTTTATACCACTTTAATACCAAACTTTAAGGGGCTATACCAGTGTGAACGCTGAAAATTTGGGTGATTTTCGGGATTTTTTTGGAAGAAAAGTAGTCAATTAAATGTTTCGGAAAATTCAGAATATATTTGGCTATATTTGACCTATATTACATAATTTTTTCATAGAAAAATATTGAGTTCCAAGCGACTTATGCGCTGCCTTCGGAGGCACCAAAAAAAAAGTTCCTCCACTGCTGACATGATTCCGGCCGATTGAGTAACTGAAACCGAAAAAGGAAAAAAATTCGTTAAACTGGAAGGTATTTCCTGTACAATGACGTAGGATTTTCGAAAAAAATATCAAAATCTAACAAAATGGCGTAGTCATGAAAAAAATTCTGTTTTCTTACCTGTAAAATGGTCGTTCTTTTCAATGCCAAATCGTTAATTTTCATCCAATCAAAAATATCCTACGTCATTGTAGAGTAAATATATTCAAGAGTACTCAGTTCTAATTTCAAGTCAATCGGATAATTGCTCTTTGAGTTACAATGCCAGCAAATTTGAAAAATCTCATTTCGAGAAAAACGCGTTCAAAGATTTAACCATCGATTTTTGCAAGATAAAATGATATTGATATAAATGATATAAATGATAATGATATTCTTGAAAGTATAAAGTGTCGAAAAAGGCAACAAAAAAATCGATTTTTTTGAGTGTCACACTGGTATAGCTCCTTAATTACTGTTTTCAAAGTCGGTGGACATGATATCTCGGGAACCACTTGATAGATTGTTTCCATATTTACAGGAGATACGACGAGAAATATTTAAAGGTCGTTGACGATCCCACTTTTTTAAAATCGATCTACATTTTTTTTAAGTTACCTAAAAATGACGACTTCTTTCATATATTTGGTATGCTCGAGTTTCAATTCGTCGCCACGTTGTTAAAAAAAAATTGTTTTGAAAATCGACGATCGTCAACGACTCGTATTTATTGTTGCCTTGAATAACCCCATTGATTTTTAGAATTCGAAGTGACCATTAAAGCTGGAGAGTGTCCACAGCCAAACGTCGCGAAAAAAATGTCATCATCTGCCGGCGTTTTTTCATGTTTTCATTTCATCATGTTTTCGTTGTTTTTTTGTGATTTTTTCAAAAGCCTCTCAATACATCTACCTCAGTGTTTAAAAAATTTGTTCCGTGTTCACCAACCGTTTCCCAGAAAAAATTCGAATTACGCCATTTTTTTCGAGCCTCTAGGTACCCCCTTAAACCGAAAAAATGCGGTTGGAAAAGTCTCCGGAAATTTCCAAGTCCTCAGACTCAAACGAGCAAAATTTGTTCGATATCTCGTCAGGGCTGACTGCGACTAATTTTATTCCCCGTGCTCCAGTTCCAAGCGCCGTCTCCCTTTTCTTCAACCCTTCCCAAAAAAACGACAATCCCAAGAAATTCCGACGCAAAAATAAAAAAAAAATCCCCAAAAAATTCCAGTTCAACACCAAAAACAGTTCAACCAAATTGGGTGCCCCCAAACCCAAAAAACCCCACCCACGTGTCACATTAAAACATCGCGCCCTTACTCGAATCAAAATTCAATCAAAAAATATGAAATCCGAATAAAACGAGAAAAAAAAATGTTTTTTTTTCTCGATAAATTTGCGTGTGCTTGCAAGCTCTCCGGTGTTCGGCCGAGTAACAATACGAGGAGGGACTTGTAAGTGGCGCGAGTCGACGACGAGGACGACAATCGTGCCGCGCGCGAGGCAAAGTCACACGAGCGCGTATCCCTCTCTCTCTCTCTCTCTCTCTGTCCGTCTCGCTGCCCGTGGCAAAGTTTTAACGGCTATAGACGCCGCGATTTTGGAACATCGGTGGAGGTGTCGGGGGGAACGGGAGGGCAGAATGAGATTTAGTGAGCAGCGAGGATCCATCGCGCTTGCGTGGATGATCGTTTTTCGACGGTGGGTACGATTCTTACCGGCGCGCGCCATACGAACGACGACTGGTCGCGCACTACGAGTAGGGCGCTGGTCGGCTCCGAAACCCAGAAGAAGAGACGACTCGTTAGACGATAGCCACGACGAAAAACCTCGACTAGCAAACTCTTACCCACCCTAACCAGTCGTTCTCTCTCTCTCTCTCTCTCTCTCTCTCTCTTTCTCTTTCTCATTCGCTCTTACCGACTCTCTCTCTCTCTCTCTCTTACTTCAACCGACCCTCTCATTCTCCGTTTTCTCTCCTCACCACACGCACATACATATATTTTGCCACTTCGAATTCACACGGACAGTAACACACACTCCATATCTCGGGTAATTGATAAGCTGAAACGCGAACGGGTTTTGCCTCATTTCACCAAGGCCCGGAGTTCACGTCGCGTCGGCGTACATGTAATCTGACTTTTTTTTTTGTTTGGTTGTTTTCTCGATCTCCACACCGGGTGTGATCGACGACCCGGCGTTCTCCGTCGTCGATAAAAACGATCGATTGAAATTGAAAAAAAAAAAAAAATAGAAACAAACCCGCCGTTATATCGCGCGACAGCCGAGGAGAATTTCACTGCGGGGGAGGTAGAATCCTCTGGTGATAAGGGAAACATTCGACGACCGGATATTGGAGGTGAAAGCGACAGGGTGAAAAAAAACGAAAGGAAGAAAAGTCGAAGAAAAACATGTCGTCTTCAGCGGTGCATCAGGCGAAATCGTCCAAGTACACTTACCGCTCGAGCGGGGGTGGATCAGCCGACGTGAGCATCGAGTACAGCGCCGACCTGACCGCTCTCTCCAGGCTCGAGGTACGTTTCTTTAGTTGTCGTTTTTTTTTTTACTTTCTTTTTCTCTCGTCTCCAAATCCTCGTCCTACCTAGCCTAGCCCTGCGCCACGTAGTTGTAAAAAAATCCCGAAAATCGCCGCGAGAGTGTAAAAAAAAGTGAAACGCGATGTCCGGGAATTGTATGACGAAAATGGACTTCCGGACTGTTGGGGAGAGGACAAAAAGTGAAAGAGGAAAACGTCTGACGCAACGTGAGGTGCGAAAAAAAAAACATCGGTAACGTCTCGGCAAACGACGCTTCCGTCGATTTCTCACCATTCGTTCATTTTTCTTGTTGTTGTTGTTCTTTTTTTTTTGCTTTTTTTTATTTTTCATTTTTCTTCTTTGGACAAATGCTCCGAGAGTCTTGAAACTCGGGGATTGAGTGACGCGGATGCGAAAGTTCAGTGACCATAAGGGATGTTAGTGCCAACGTATATATACGCGCGTACATAAGAAGGAAGACGAAAGTGAAGACCGCGGACGATGCAATGTAGCTAAACGGAATAGCTCGGTACGAAAATAGTCGCGGCCGGATGAATATCCCTCTCGTTGCGGCCCTCCCTTGAGAGAAGATCGCACCAGCGAGAGCGATACGGGCGTGTGTACATACGTGCGTGTGTGCGCGGTTTTGATGCTACGCAACTTGCACTGGCCACGTACCGAAACGTTTATCTCGTCACTTCGTGGCGCCCCAATGACGTATCGGGCCATCTGCCCCATCCTTGCAGTACTCTTTTTCCTTACATCCCCCCGTCCTGCTCACCCTAAAAATGCAGCATCCATGATCGACAGACGAGGGCGAAGAAAATGCCGATTTTTTTGCCGATTTTTTTTGCCGATTTTTTTGCCGATCGATCGATCTGAAGGAAATTGGATCATTCCACTGATAAATTTCTCACGTCGAACGATCATTTACCGATGACGATCGATCGCGCCAAATCGGCAGACGGAATTGTCGATATTGGAAAAAATTCGGCCAATCAGTTGCAAACGATCGGCAATAAACTCGTGCCGATTTCATCATCTTCCGTCAATCCCAAATTCAACCCCCGCGGTACCAAGTCACGCCTCTTTCCCCGGATATATTTTCGTCCAAGCGTTACGTAACGCGAGCCTCGCTCGAGACAATTTCGAAGAGTCGGCATGAAAAAACATCGTGTCTGTTGCAGGACAAAATCCGCCTGCTCCAGGATGACTTGGAGTCCGAGAGGGAGTTGCGTCAGAGGGTGAGTAAAAAAAGCCTGCTTTTGACAAATAAATCCCACAAATTGTCCAATTACGAACGGTCTTACTTAGAAAGCAAAAAATGTGATATCGGCCATGATGCACCGAATTCGGCAAAACGTTGTTGGCCGACGAGTGTGGAAGATCGAGAATCGTGAGTTTGGGGAGCGAGGCGAAATCTCGGCAGACTCGTAAACTTTCCAGTGTAAACGGGGCGAAAATTATTTTTGGAATTGCGTTTTAACGGGGATAATATAACGGCAGGAATCCGAATATTGTGTAAGAAAAGCTGTGAGCTCTCGTAGCGCCTGAGATTTTCCTGGGGTAGGAAAAGAGACGGAGAACAGTGGGTTGGAGGGCCAAGGGGGTGAGGGGAGGAAGCCAAGGGGAGGGGTAGATGAGGAGAGAGAGAGAGACGAAAAGGGGGATATAGCCACTAGGTCGAAATGTCCAGCTCTCACGTCGTTTCTATTTTGGGTATCTTCGAGCTCTACAGACGACGAGAGAGAAACGAGCTTAAAGCTCTCTCCTCTCCTCTTTTCTATGCATTCCTTATAAACTCTCTCGTGTGCTTCGAGAAAGCCTCCTTTCGCCACGAAAAAACGAAGCACTTTACCACCATCTGCAAAGACGGAGAAAAAAAATCGCGGCAAAATATTCGAACAGAAAGAAAAACGGCTGAAAAAATTACAGCCCTGGCATCAATTTTTCACGGGATGAGAAAGAGAGAAAAGAATGCGCAACATTTTTTTTTTGGCGAACGTTGAATCATCCCTCGCACACACACAGACTTCATCTCAAACACACGAGATACGTAAACGCATCGTTTGTAATATGAATAAAGCTACGGATATAGAGGCCGGCGTTCCGAAATTAGATCGTTCGCTATTCGCGATGTGCAAGAGAGACACATCACCCGCGCGTGGCTCTGTGTGCGTGTGACGTCAGCCTGTATCCATATACATCGAGGAATTTTGTTGTCACACTCGCCCATGATTTTGCCTCGGAAAAATTGCATCGCGCTAAATTATCGCGTTGAAGTTTGCTTTTTCGGAACGAAGATTCTTTTTTTTATTTTTTTCATTTTTTAATCAACGTTAAAAAAAAATTTTGACAACTTCGGGCATCTTTGGTAAATATTCTTAGGCCGAGTGATTTTCGCTGTCGATATAGGAAGTTTGAAAAATTGGGGAATCGAAAAAATTGATTTTCATTGCACTCTGAGGATGGAAAATTCAACATTGGCTGGCAATTCATTGATATATTAATTATGGCTGCTAGAGGATGGCAATTTATTCATTTACGTGGGAATTCTATTTCGGGATATACTCAACTGATACGAGCTACATCCGGTCGAACGGAAACTCACGCAAGCTCATTTTGCCTCATGATGAGTCGGACAATCTTGGCTTTGTGATTCTTCGGCTTAATTATAGATACGCGCTAATTATAGATACCTTTTTTTTTAAGGACTATTCTCGCAGCTGGAAACTCGAACGAAAGAATATTTATGTTTGATTGATGAATGAAAAATGAATTTTCCAGGTCACGAGTGGGAGACGTTTTGACGGATGACATTTTTTATTTCGCAGATCGAACGCGAA